>CAJQUW010015343.1:0-102145 GCA_907163375.1 Prostheceraeus crozeri | reverse complement strand
GCAGATTGGCAGTGACTACGTTCAGCGAATCATGAGCGAATTCTTCTCAGAGCTCACAAAACAACATTTCGAATAGAGTCAAAACTCATTCAACTGATTTCAGAGCGTTCACTTCCTTTCAAGTGTTTGCATATCTTATAGCCACTCCAATTACCATGGAGTCATCCACCACCGCATTTGACTTTTACATTGACTTCATGTAGAACTAGAGAACTTTCCGGTGAGCAAAAATTTACAAATCAGCTGTCCAAAGTATTATGATGCATTATGCATGCAATACATGCAACATGTAAAACTAGGAAGAGTTTTGAAATTCAAAATCGTCAAATATTGCAGAAGATAACACATCTATGAACTTCTCATAACCGCAAACTTGGTGGCAACACTCAGAGGTGTAAAATGGTATATCATATGTAATCATTGATCTACAATACGTTCAAACATAGGGACATTTAATTTGACTCACCTTGTAATCAAGGAAGCTGAGGTTAGATATTCCAGCTATCTTGGAAATGCTGCAGAAACTATTCAAATTCGCGTGCAATAGCTTCTAGTCATCGAGTGCTTTGTCGGATGAGTCCTTCTGTCGAGGTTGGAGAGGCGCAATAGTCATACACTGGAAATTGTAGACTTGATTTAAACTTAGTGGAAGACCGTGATGAGAAACTGAAATTTCTTTAAGAGCAGTCAGTCTCTTGTCATTGGAAAAGTATGCAATCAACTATTGAAATTCAATTAATTTTTGATGAGATCTGCGTTCCGCCACTGTAGAATTATGTGATTCCATCTCGCTGTTTTTGAAAACTAGAAAACTTATTTTAGACACGGACTGCTGGGATTTGAAGAAAATCAAATGCTATCGCTGCTATCAAGATATGAAGAAATATTGTCTTCCATAAATTCAAAAATTAGCGAAATCAACTGTCCAGAAACACCTTCAGGATAAAAGCTGTTTTCTTTTAAAAATTAAATTTTCTAATATTTTCCAGCACAGTTATCAAAATTGGCTGTCTCCGAGGATCAGTCGAATGGAAATATCATGAAATCATTTTGAAATGTGCAAGTAAATGATATTTGGCTGAAAGAAATTCATCTAGAAAGTAATGTAACTTTCTGATAATTTGTGTACTTAAATTGAAATTGTTTGCATAACTTTTTTCAAAGTTTATCTAGCGAATAGGAAGGTTTTTATGTTCCCCATTAAAATTGGTAAATGAGGTTTCATGTAATATTAACGAAGTTAGAAGTCTGGCATGCATGAGCTTTCTTCACCACTACACGCATGCCTCGTTTTTGTAGGATTTACGGATAACTGAATTTACACAACAAAGCTGAAAAGTTTAGTCTGGAGGTTCACTTTGTCGATGATGCTTCGCTAAAGGAAGCGAGAGAGAATCATAAAGGAACTTGATCGTATATGTCGTTTAGTAAGTAAAACGAAACAAGTTCTAAAATCCTTGAATACTAAACAAAAGTTCAATTAAAATAGAGCAATTCCTTTCGTTTCATTTAAATGACACTGTATCTGCGGGGTTGGGTCAACCCATTAAACGCGGTGGCGTATATCCCCATGAGTAGCCTCCCGAGAAGAGATACATAAATATTAAGATATACATGTACATAAATGATTTACAGTTTTTGTACAAGTGCAAGCATTTACTATTGGATCAGCATTAGAATTTTGTGACTCCAAGTCTCACGGATTTGCAGAGAAGCAACCGATCGTCAGACAGAAACAAATGCGAAGGAATTGCATTTGTAGCTCTCATGATCGTAGATTAATTGTAGATGTCTGTAGATCAGATATTTAGTTGAAAGCAATGCATTGCACAAATGTACAGTATGTAGCGCAATCAACATTCGACCCAGCCTTTCTTATCCAGGCGACACCCGAGTTAGCACGTGTTTCTCATTATTGTCAGCATCTTCATGAAGGATTTTGTGGTCTTTTCGTTATATGTATTAGGACATCTCCACTCCCTACGAAAACTATCTCCTTGTTCATCCGGACTTGAAACCGGCTATCTACCAGCAGTTACTGTATTTTTCGTCAAAAATGAAGTATGGTGTTTTTCGCATTCTGCACAAAAGCCAGTAGAACAGGCAAATGTGCTTTATGACTGGTCGTGTCTCTTGTTTCGGCTGTGCATTTCGGAATTCTCTGCGTCTATCCACGGTGTTTTCTCTTCGTCGATCTTGATTTTTACATCATTGTGGTTCTCATCGTTGGCTTGATATTGTCGTGGCATCAGTTGAGCTCTTTGAGCTTTTCCTCGTTCGTTTTTTGGAAGAAAAACGACACCTCTCCGCGCGCTGTCTGCCGTGTTGCTCTGCAGTCCAGCTGACATCAAAGAAAGTGTCTCTCTATTGCTGCTTCGACCTCTATTTCTCAGATTCAGGTTTGTCTTTGAACTGCAGGAAGCTCATGTGCTACCGCGGTGCAACGCTTTCGGTTGCTATTATCTGTGCGCCCTTACGAAGTCATCACACTGTCCGTGGTGGGTATGTTTTTACAATTATCTTTATGTCTGTATAAGCATACAGAGCAAAATATACACTTATAACTCATAATTTGCCTGTAAGTGAGATTATCAATTGAATGAGTGAATTGAAGTAACCATTAAATTCTCGTAAATGTACAAGTACTGTGTATTTACAGGCTATTTTTGAAAGGCTAGAGCAAAATCGGACATTCACTTCCTCGTACTTTACTTGAATCATATAAGCACAGTACATGTATGAGTGTTATGATTACTTCATTCAGTTAATAAGCTAACTAACAGGTAAATGATGAGTCATACGTGTATGTTTTGCACTGTTTGGTTACACGTACATAAAGATAATAATTGTGAAAAAGATCAAATGCGGCTTTTATGGACGAATAAAACGTCTGTCTAGTACGCCGGAGGCTCTGTTATAAATATAAAAGCAGGGACAAACATCGATCAAGTCGAAATTTAAGCTTTTAGAAATCAAACCAATCATTCTATTGTAAGTCTACATGTAGCACACACATATATGTATGATATTCACATGTACATGTCGAAAGACAAATTGCTCTTGAGCGAAGGAACTGCATTTTAACATTTTAAAGTGATGTAGGCTTACATAATGGTAAGATTATTTTGCAATGAATTGACTTGCCATTTCTGAACATGCGTATGATTCAAACAACATGACAAATTGATCATATGACAACATGATTTTTTTACATATTAATACATGTATTTTGCTCTTTATTTCAGGAAAGCTGAATGGTGCCTCCAATTCTACAATAGCTGTTGATGAACATCCAAAGCAGAGTCGACTTCTTCAGTCATCAGCGGAAATGAACTGCAATGTCAATGGATCAATTCCATTCCTGAATCATTCGGGGAACGGATGATCATCCTCATCCCAAATGTTCGGCTGAACCATTGCCTTACACATTTTCTGGTGTAAGAGGTTACATATTTTAGAACACCAGCTCAGGACACCAAATAATGCCGTCTGACATGCTAACGATTCTTCGACTGGCCTTTAGCAATTGGTCTCCTGTGGTGTGCCCTTCTCTGATCCTCAACCTCTGATCAGCAACGATTCCTCCACTGGTCTTCAACAATTGGTCTCCTGTGGTGTGCCCTTCTCTGATCCTCAACCTCTGATCAGCAACGATTCTTCGACTGGTCTTCAGCAATTGGTCTCCTGTGGCGTGCCCTTCTCTGATCCTCAACCTCTGATCAGCAACAATTCTTCGACTGGTCTTCAGCAATAGGTCTCCTGTGGTGTGCCCTTCTCTGATCCTCAACCTCTGATCAGCAACAATTCTTCGACTGGTCTTCAGCAATTGATCTCCTGTGGTGTGCCCTTCTCTGATCCTCAATCTCTAATCAGCAACGATTCTTTGACTGGTCTTCAGCAATTGATCTCCTGTTTTGTGCCCTTCTCTGATCCTCAATCTCTGATCAGCAACAATTCTTCGACTGGTCTTCAACAATTGGTCTCCTGTGGCGTGCCCTTCTCTGATCCTCAACCTCTGATCAGCAACGATTCTTCGACTGGTCTTCAGCAATTGGTCTCCTGTGGCGTGCCCTTCTCTGATCCTCAATCTCTGATCAGCAACGATTCTTCGACTGCACTGTAAACTGCAAACAGCCACTTATCGGACAATTTATGAGCCACATCAGTATTTCGGCAGTTACTGCGTGTAATCAAACAAATTTCCTGCTTATCAGACAATTTTTGTCTCATCGCAGGAACTAATTTACATTATTGCGTTTACTGCCTATCATACTACTTATGACTGATATATACACTTTTATTGAAATTGGATGGCATCCTTGATAATTTTCAATTATAGAATATACAATGTTGTAAATAAGTAGGGATCTTTGTATACACCTTGATGCATGGCAATAACAGGTCTGGATATTTGACGTATTGATGTTATCTTTTAATTATGTTTTTACAAGGTTTTTACAGCTTTTAAGGGTCTATATACTTCCTTAAAATTAACCTTGATACAACGGACTTGTTATTGTTATATTGCTACAGAATCCATGCTATTTTCATAATGAAATTGTTATGTTTGATGCATAAATTGAATGGTTTTGATAAATTAATCCAATCAGTGCCATTTTCTTGGTTGAAATGGTTATTGATTATAGAAAAAAAGTAAAGTATTAATAAGCATTCAATAGTTATTGGTTGAAAAATTACTGATTTATAATTTGATATTTCAAAAACACGTTGTATCTATGTTAAGCTTTAGTTTGTGATATCTATGTTAAATTCTAGTATACAATATCTATTACAATAGGTAGTCAGTGAAGACATAAAATCTATATCTGATATTTAGATAGATCTATTACGCAGTAATATAGTTAGAACAACTTCATTATCTATAGGTACAAATTGTAGCTACGTATACGGTTGAAGCAGTCGGTTTTACTCATACGGATAAGGGTTAAGGTTATCGGCAAGTCTGTCAATTACTAGCTGCAATGGGGTGGTGTCATTATGTTGACTTTAATGTTTAAGCCGCATTTTGGCCAACATTCTGCTCTACTGAACATCCAACAATTCTTTCTCTTTTTACATTTTCGAGAAGGACTACATTCAAAGGGTTGTCTCCTCCTGTTACTGCCCATGAATAGAAAAACAATTATTTTTTAAAATTTTCTTTTATACAAAAACTTCTGCTGTCTGAAGCAACTACAAACTAATGACGATTAGAAAAAAAATGAATTCTGTTTCATAAACATTGATGTTCCGTAAATGGAACATAAGTGACTATATAATGCTTAAGAATGAAAATTTGAGAAACAGTCAATATGAAGAAGGACACCACAAGTGGAGCACTTTCGTTTTGTGTTCTTTTTGCATACTTTACAATGTCCTTGTTTATCAGATGAGATAATCAGGTGAAAATTCCTTGTTCTTTCAGTTTGAGAAGGGGTCCTGCTGGGTCCTGGATGTTGTAGCTTACTCGGTGTCTTTGCCATGAGTGATCGAACAATCGCCCTGTAAGACAAATGTAGTTTTTACTATTGGTCATTGCACGTTTATCTAGTTATGTTGATCCCTATTAATTAAACCAGGCCTTTTATAGAAGAAAATCCTTCCAGGCTTATACATGTATATGTTATCAACGTGTGACTATTCACCCCCTACGTAGTCACAACACATGTAGGCCTAAATGTATTGTTTGTTATTCTATTTATTCTTACCTCCGAAATTGAAGGTGGTTCATTTCTCCTTTCAAGGTACGATGAAGTCGCCATGCAGCGACGACGGCCATATTTAAAAAGTTGGCAAAATATTCCACCACCATTTCTTATTTCTTAGCTTAGGCCGATAATCGCTCAAGAATCGATCAAGAAGACCCACGCCGCCCATATATTGATTGTAATTATGAATCAAATGGGGGATGGGTACTGGTATGCGTTTTCTATCGGCTCTACTCCAACGACTACCACTGTGAACGGGATTCACAGATTCGAAATTGCTGATGGCAACTACTGGACGACTGTCGTTCCACTGTCAAAACAACAACTTCATCGTTTGAAAATTCAAATGTGACTACCTCGAGGAAGCTTCTTCATTGCCGCTTTAGACATTATTGGGCATTTTTCAATTCGAGATTCCGTTGCAATGCCTGTACAGCGCAATCCGTCTTCTCTACATTGTCTGAACGTTTTCGTTGAACAAAAGAATCTTTCCATGTAGATTATATGTTCACTTTTATACACTGTGTCAACGTTTGAACAACAGACTCTCTAAGTGGTAATTCGGAATCAATTTGCTTCCCAGTAAAGATTTCGAAATCGAAAGGATAAGCGCATGACGAAGCCAGGACAAACACCTTTTATCCAAATTTCACCGGTTTGCCTTTGACGTACATTTTTGCATTACTTCTGCCATGGTATTATCTGTTAATCCAGACTCAATTTGCTTGAAAAGAATACAAATTGCTGAATATTTTTTCGAAATATCTCTAAAAATGGCCTTAATTTTGCCATCTTGTCATCATTGCCAAGGGACGCGTTGTTGCTAAATGAAAAAAACGCTTGATCTCTTTGAAGCTTTTTTGACATTTTTCGGAGACAAATGATGCTCCTACATCTTCGTCCGTACTCCAGTATAGATGTTCTTGTGGTAAACTGTGATAGCCACTGAGGAGTGAAAAATGTCATTTTCACTTACATGAAATCCATGTTGTAAGTGTTGGTGGGCATACAAATTCGTCTGTGTGCAGCAGAGATCTATAACGGTCGGATCAAAGAATAATCTAAATAATTCACTTGCATCTTTATCCACCAGTAGTGGGAAACTTTCGTCAATGGGCGTCACTTCAGCTTCTGTTAACGAATTACGAAAATCAGAGCTTTCTCCCAATGATGCGATACTTTCCTACGCTTCGGTTGTGGCATTGAGCATTCTCCATCGTCCGACCGTTGATGGATTTCAACCAAACCTGGTACATCTTTGATGTCAGATGATAATAAATCATCCTCTGCTATGTCATCTTCATCGGAGTTATTTTGTGAGGGCTCAGGTGGCAAAATTACCAAATCAATATCAGATTCTTCGTCAGAAATTTCGATCAATAGCTGTGCAGCTTCTTCGACTGAAAATAGTTTCTTTGGCATCCGTCTGAAAAAAAGATAGACAGGAATTAAATCAGCACTCAATTAATTAAGAAAATAAGTAAGTACTAACAATTGATAAGTAAGACGAGGGTGAAATTTTTTCCAATTAAGTAGGTTCCTACTGTGCTCGTGTTAGTAAAGTACCTTAGCGCAGTAGTTAGAGGTGCAAACATCTCTACCTCAGGGCCAGGATGCAGTGGTAAACCTTTTTTGCTATAGTAAGCAAAGTCAAATTTGCTGTAGTAACCCCAAATGAAGATGATAGTACAATAAGATTCAATGAAAATGCAATATTAAACAATTGATTAGTATCAGTTTAGAAAGTCTACTTAGCGTAGCCCTTTTTGTGTAAATACCATCTGAGGCGATCCGACTAACTTGAAATTCCTGCTTGTAAGTTGAAATTACAAGTGATACAATTACTACACGAATGTGTTGCATAACTATGATGAGCATCCAGATTTGACATTGACTATTTAGCGCATTATGTAAAATGTAACACCCTAAGTGTCCAATGTTCCATTACTGGAACATTGAAAATACATGCAGTGTCCAATGTTCCAGAAATGGAACAACATTTCTAAAATTCAATATGAACGCAGAAAAGCAACGATAAATGAAATAATTGTATTGTACGTCACCAGACTAATGCAGAAATTGTAATCCGAGAAAAGCTTGACTTACCTTATTTTTTTATGGACAGGAGTGAGAAAACAAGTTTCAGTGATAAATTTTGAAAATTTCCGAAATTTCAAATTTCTTTGGACAGAACCCAATTAAAACAAAATGCTTTACCAGGAATTGTTGAATTTATTTACATCATGCTTCTAATATCTGCATGCTTAAATGATACTTATAAATATTTCTTATGCTTATAATTGTGATTCAAAAAATTGTTCCATAAGTGGAACATTGGGCAGTAATGGGTTAAGGTTATCGGTGAGTCTGTCAATTACTAGCTGCAATGGGGGTGATGTCATTATGTTGACTTTAATGTTTAAGCCGCATTTTGGCCAACATTCTGCTCTGCTGAACATCCAATAATTATTCCTCTTTTTACATTTTCGAGAAGGACTACATTCAAAGGGTTGTCTCCTCCTGTTCAACTACATGTATGTTTTTAGTTTTTCAATCACTTAGTGCATGGATGATCTAAGCAATCGGCTTACATATCTGGCTATTTCAAATAGGCATACAATGTTAAACACTGATAAGTTCTTACTTATGGAGTGGTGTATTACCGTGGAAGTCGGCGCATCGCTTCGACAGGTAGGCTTAGCAATTCAACATTCTCCGTTAGCCAAAAATCATTTAATTTAGTAGGCCTACGGAAATAGCTGTTATGCATGCTAAATATACGACCAAGCTGACTCACATTGCTGATACTATTCACGCTATTGAATCACTGATGTCAGATTACGTGAATTAGAAAATTATGGATAAATATGGTCACTAAGCAAAAGCTTTCATATTATGCGTGGAAATATTGGTCTGCTGTAAGCGATTTATTTCGAAATCCCGGGATTGAACTTTTACAATCCAGAAATCCCGGTATTTGGAAAAGCGATCTCTAATAATGACTCAATACAATACTTATGATTATTGAAGTCACCAAGATGACAATTACATCATTTTATCACGATGTCGCATGAAAAGAAATGCCTAAAAGCTTTTCAGGTATCTAGAATATCAACTAAGAAACACGGGTCTTCATCTATGCAAAAAATCCTGATGAGGAAATCTAGAGAATATTCGGTGACAACAGAGTCTGATTCAGTACATATTGGAGGTTATAGCAAAAGTTTTCTACCGACTTCTGCCGTTTATATTTGCGATGGCTATTGCTCAACAGAATATATGCAAAACATAGCATCTAGTAAAGCGTGGCAGTAGTGCCTGAAAATATAGACGATGGTATTTGTAAAATTCTAGAGAAAACATTGCTCATAATGAATGCATTTTAGAGCAAAATCGCTTGAAAATGTACAACTTCATGTGCATGTTCATTGTCAAATGTAGATGTATAGGTACTGCCTGTACATGTGAATATTTTCAACCCATCCACAGTCCTCACGTTTCATAGTAACAACGATGTACCGGTACGGCTATACCCATCAAGTGTTTCCTAATGATGTATCGTTTGCCTTTCATTTTCATTTCCTCTTGCATCAAGAATTTGTACGAATGTACATTGATTTTTACATGTACATGTCTTTTATCCATTTAAGCTTGTCGGACGGATCATATGGAAACATTGACTTTTGAATTCGCCTTGGCGAGAAATTTAAAATAAATTTTAAATAATTCTAAAAAATAAAAATTTTAAATAAAAATTAATTTTATTGAACTTCCTACGAATTAGCTTCCTAACTCACATGCTCACTATGCTTGCACATTTCCTTTACCAGTGCAGCGCTTTCGAGATAATTATTTTTCAGTGCAGCATTGTGGGAAGTAGCGAATGGACGTCAGAGAGTTGCATTTCGGATGGCGGTACATGCCTTTAAAGGCTTTCATTGGATGTCATCGCATTACCTAATGGAGATATGTCATCTGTCTGACCATCATGGCTCTCATGATCTGCGATTAAATGATGCACTGACATGAAATTTGTCTACGCTCACCTGGAGGACCAAGCTTCGCCGTTGCTACATCGCGATTGTGGAACAGCCTCCCTTCAAATCTCAGGACAATCAGTTGACACTTCCCGCTTGATACGTACCTACTCCAAGAAGTCGCCTTGTAACTTCTGCAATGTGCACGATATAGATATTTTCCTAAATAAAGGCAATTTGCATACAAATGATATGCTTCACATACCACAGACATCGAATAATACATGGGATATTTAAATGTCATGGTTTCTTTGTTCCCGATTTCATAGATGTTTTCCTATATAATTTTAACAAAAAGTGACTTCAAAGCAGAGAAATTGACAATCCATACTTTCATGAAGCAGAGCTTGCGGCCTAAGCTCCTAAGCTTATGATAGTTTGAATGTACTTACATGTACTTACCAAATGCAATTTGTGAAAAGGCGATCTCTGCTTTCGATGATTGCATGAATGAATTGTTCCTGACGATTCCATCAGAAACGAAAGGCTGTTTCTCTCAGAAATGGTGTGAATGTTCCTACTCGACTGGACGCCAACCTTGATTTATTCCTGGTGGATAAATGTTTGCCAGATTTCTTTGATGAGTGAAAGGTTGAGGTGGGTCCTCCAGTGATGACATATCCATGGGACGGAGAAGCAAAGCCTGTTTTGACACTGCAATTGCAATCTTCCGGCATGATGCGCATAATAGTTATTTACGCAACTATAGTTGCACTATAGTGTAAAATATCCATCTTTATTGCTTTGTTCGAGGTCAACATATCTATGCACGAGCCCGAAGGGCGAGGGCATAGAATGTTGATCGAGGAGAAAGCAAAAGATGGGGATTTGCCAGAGTTGTGTAGGTAATTATATTTTTCACCGATATCATGACCATTAGACTAATCTAATTCTATGGTGTTTAATGAGTTACACTAATAAGCGGATTTTATATAATTCAATCGCATGTATCTATCTAGAAATCTATAATTCAACCACTGCAATAATGAAAATATTACTGCACGCCCGTGCAGTAATCTGCTTTACAGGTCAAATAAAGTGACAGGATATCTACATTATACGCACGGTGAAGAATAAAGATTCTTCCGTAGAAATAGAGTAGTACATAGAAAGTTTTTCTTCCTCTAAGACGATGAATTCTACACGGAAATCTTCAGAAATATTGTCGATATCTACAATTCCATAACAAATAGAAGTAGATTTTTGACACCTACTGGATGGTCATAGATTCTGGCGATCCTGGGAAATATGAAATTACTTGCAATTTGAGCAAAGATATCCATCTTCATTGCATTATTCTCGTCAACAAACTCGTGCATTGCTGATCTCGAAAAATGCAATAGTGTTGGAATCATAGCATGGAGATATTTTGACCGAATATCTGCATGATTATACCATGCTATGATTCCTATTGTTAGTATTTTATGATCTCTGTATGTAAATCATGGACCATGGAAATCTAGCTTTATTATCAGAAAAAATAATCATCCATGAACCATGGAAATGCTTGGACTAAGTCAGGGATGTCTATGAACTGTAGATAGGTCATAGATAGAGCCATCTATGGCTCATAGACTTTCCGGTTTCTTTTCGTGCATTTTTATAGATGTTTGTCGTCCAGAAAAGAAAAGTTGAAGGGGTTAGAAAACCCTGCCATCTCATTATATGAGGTTGTTGTGACAGTAATTGCCTTCCTTCTTTGAGCGGGCAGACAACATTGCTCTTAGTACGTTTTTAGACATTCTAAAACCGGACAACTTTTTGTACCATTTGGCTCCACGCCGACTTACCGTTTAGGATCATATCGAAATTCCACTTTGTAACTTTGTGCGACGGTCCTCTACTTTCTTTTCTTATTGCTCAGGCTATTCAACAAAACTGTTTTTTTACTTGATTATCTTCTTTTCCTTAACGATGTTGCGGTAATAGCATGAACTGGTTTACAAAACTTTGTGAAAATGTTTGTGTGGTTTCTATTATCAATATCCAAAGATAATTATTATTATTTCCACCGTGCATTTGTTTCGACAAAATGCACGATAGAACTTTCCTCTGCAAGTAATAGATATAAGAATTTCCATGCAATATTGTTTTCCAATTGCAATCATAGCATAGAAATTAGGAACGTTAAGATTTAGAATACTAACAATGATGGACATCTTTGCATTAGTTGCATAAATAGGTATTTGGAGAATGTATGTGTTGAATATCAAAAGGAACTTCTCCTTGATCAATATCATTACCTGAATGTTTAATACCATAGCATTCTATGGCACTCTTTGATTGAATGTTACTTGTTGTAATTTATCATATTTTACCCAGAGATAAGACAAGGGAAATCATGAGCAACACTACAAGATTGAGATGCACAATCCGCAGTGCACTTCTTGACAATTCTCTTGATTTTCTAAAGAAAGGTGGTAAGTAATAGAATAATTTAGTGCTTATCTCTAAAACATTCCACAAAAATGAAGAGCATGAATGAAGAAATATCATATAACTGGATCATTTGTCCATTTCATCTCATATATTTGAAAATTATGGAAATTATCCACAGAAAAGCATGCATTCAGTCCTGCTCAAACACACTCATTCGTCAAACAGTCATTACTTACCTTGTCAGCAATTGATTGAGTCTGGAACATTTAAATGACACAATAAGAAAAGAATGGAAAATAGGGCGACCTTACAAGTATAGCCTACATGTCGATTATGTTGACAGTGGTAGACTTACATGCAGATTCATTTGAGTATGCAAAGATCTATTGATCTGTTATACGGCAAGTCTACAGAAGTTTTGACAATCTGCAAAAAATATCTGCCAATTTCGTCCTACCCTTTTACCAAAAAACCCTTTACCATGAACTGTTTTTATCAATGAAAGTAGTACAGTATATATAAGAAACGTCCTTTTATATTGAACCTGTTATTCACATAACTCAAAATCTTACCCAATTCAAGCGGCATCTTTCGTAGTCTGTGCTCTCAAAGACAGTGGCATGCTTATTGACAACTTGCAATTTTTTCAATTTCTGCGATAGAAAGAAACTCCTGCAGAAATCAATCCTGTTTTCAGAATAAATGCATTAACGGAGCAGTGATTTCTTTGCATATTTCGAATTGTATCAATAAACATGGCTTGAGATATCACGAAACATGAGGATTTTTACACACAGAATTTGTGAATACGAGTCATTTCCGATCGAATTCGAATATGGCATATATATAAATGCCATCGTGTCCTACCATTCCTAAAAAATAATAATTTTGGCTGTGTTGATAAAGGGCAAAATCAAAGTACTGAGCTTTGTTAAAACTGCAATAGGAACACTTTTTTACACTGTAAACCGTTGACTGACAATTGACAGACCTTTATCCTACAAAATCCATTTTGTCGGTCATTGTTGGTTCTTGCAGGATGATTGCCACTGAACACCTGTGATATCTGACAAAAACCGACAAAATGAATAGCAATGAATTATAGCTTAAATTTTATCAAAAATACAGGTAATTAATTAAATTATGTCAAAATATATCATGGTTTTGCCAAATATATCACACAATTTGATTGCACAAAAGTCAAGCAATCCCTAATTGAAAAAATCAATCAATATTCAACAGTTTCTGTTTAGTTAATTTGCATACAAAGCATCTGTTTCGATGTCGGTGGAGAACCTACAAAATTCGTCGGATATCGCAGGATATTGGAGGTGACAATCGTCGGTTGATTTTGTCAGTAACTTTGCAGGATAATTGTCGGTCTACGGTTTACAGTATAGTGCGAGCATCTTAATTTTGCATCTCAAATTAAATTTTACACGTCCATTATTCATATCAACTGTTTTCATGGATTGTTCAGTTACATATATATGTAGGCTGCATGTAAATCAAAGTCAAATAGGAGCAAATATACAATTTATGATTTTGACTTTCAGTTTTATTCAAAATTGAAATTTTGGCATTGTTACATGGCATGAGAGAGATCTGACAGCAGTGAATAACAGTTTCCAGAACGCTAATGCAAATACACAAGCATTGCACATATGCACTTCCATTAGTAATTTTCACTTTAGTAAGCCTATTGCTCTGTAAAACGGCTATCTTGTCTTTGTATGCGTGCACAACGGTTCATATTGTCATGAGAGAAGTCACCAAATGTGGCACGCATTAAAGCCTTGGTGCACAATCCCATACTGCATTTGTAGCATTTTTTCGTGAAAGAACTTGACATTGAGCCAAGGCGCCGCAGCTGCATAGGTACGGGTGCGATCCAATGGTTAATAGGCCTATTATCGTTGGATATTCCCAGTGACAAATTCTGGCGGCCGGCTTCTCCCGTGCAAATATTTTCTTCCCTTTTCAGAGTTACTATAGTCTCCTTCTGATAATAATGGTCTTCATCCACACCATGATCATTAACTTCAGTGACAGCCACACTTTTTCATCCTGAAATAAAAGAGGATTATTGAAAATAGCTTTTGCACAAACCGTGAAACTTTCAAATCACTTACTCTGATTCACAGGAGACGAAAACTATCAAACATGCCTTCAAACAATTGACATGCTAATTGACACAAGAGTAGAATGCTACAGCAATAGCAACTACGAAGCTTCGAGGAAGAAAATATTGGTGCAAATGTGGTCAGATTGTGTCCACCGTCCTCATACCATAAGTAGGCCTACTGAGGTCGAATTTGATCTCATATGTCGTTAACTTCCTATAATGCACTGTACACAATTTGCATATTGAAAAATAATAGTAGAGCCAAATAAACTGTTTAGCTCAAATTTTTATTGTCAAACAAGTGCAACTATAGGACATTCGATAGACAATTCATGTTTGTATATGTAGTAAGTATATGTAGTATATGAACAAAAAAAATAATAATAAATTGTCAAGCACATGCAGCTTTATATAAAACAGGTCACCAATGTCATTTAGTCTAATAGCTTGATTCTATGCCAAGCATTCGCATCAATTTCTATGAAAAAACAAGGTCTATCTTGATACTTCATGCTTCCTATTGTTTAATTTCTATGCTACAACGAATTGAACACTACTGAGAATATCTACGAACTTATGAGCCTGTCCCTATTTTCTGGCAATGAAAGTGCCAACAAAAGCAAACTAAATCGATTTTATGCTAAGAGTATTCATGCCGAATGATAAAATAGATTGCAAACTAGATCTCTACTCAGTCTAGAGAAAATTAACAAACAAGTTATAAGGAGAGCCGATCATTGATACTCGTAAAAGAAATCTATATTTCACAAATGTCAATTTGATTATAGCTTTATATTTCTATCTGATTAAATGCTTGCTAGCTGTGTGTGTGTGTCCTTGTATAATATATTGACCGGCTCTCCATAACTTATTAATGGAACTTAGAAACAAATTGCGATTGTTATGTGAACAAGAAAATAATCAAGGAAAAGATGCAAAATCCATAACTAAAACTTATTCATTCATGAGAATACTCAGACGTGAGATGATGTTAATATTTTTGAACATGCATGTATTGTGTTTCAATTCCAGATTATTCATGATCAATTTTTACATTGCTGACGTCAGGGTATTTGAACGAGCGGTCAGAACGAACGATTGAACGGTATTTTTTCCATTTTTCTGATGAACGAATAATCGAACGGTATCTCTGAGAAACCGATGAACGGTGATCGGAACGAACGACTTTTTTGCTTGGTTGAACGTAATTGAACGGTAATTTAACCCTGGAAAATCCAGTATAAGAAAAATGGTAAAAATATCTTCGATACTTTCCAAAATTGCTTATTTGAACATTCTGACTTTATTTAATAAAGTAGTATTTTGAAATTTGAGAATATTTATGTGCCAATTTGGGCATGACTCTTCAGTTCAATCACATTTCGTGAATAAAATGACAAGAGACAGACAGAAATGACAGAAAAGACATAAAATGACAAGAGACTTACAGACCTGCTAAGAAGCCTCTCCTGAGTAAGAAAAATATCCACGACAGACTGATTAATGACTCCATCTCTTGTTATTGATCCAGTATTCCGAAAATGCATGTACACTCGTGTGCAAAAGTCTGTTATATCAAATGAAAATACGTGAAAATCACGTTATCTCACTTGTTTGTCTTTAATCATCCTAACATTGTGCAGATCGCACCAGTAATGCAGTGTCAGATTTCTGTGTCAGATTTCATTGTGTGTTGATAGAATTAATTGAATTTGAATTTGAATTGCTACATTCTTATAGCGAGGAAATTCGACAGAATTTTATTGCGACGATGGAATTGTCAACGGAAAAGCGCGCTCAGATAATTGAATTGGTAAAGAGTGGCATGACGCAAACCGATGTGGCGACGCAGTTGAATGTTTCACAACCTGTGGTATCAATAACAATGAGACGATTCAACGAGACTGGTGGATTTGCCTCGAAGAAGAGAAGCGGTCGCCCAAAATGGACGACAATGCAGACTGACAGACTTATCCGACGATGTGTCATACTCAATCCCTCTACGACATCATCTCAGATAGTTTTGAAGCTACCACCTTCACGTCGCATTAGCAGCAGCACTGTCAGACGTCGTTTATCGAAACAGTTTGGACTACGAGCTTACAGACCTGCTAAGAAGCCTCTCCTGAGTAAGAAAAATATCCAAGACAGACTGATGTTTTGCCGAAAATTTGAATCTTACACTGCAGAACAGTGGAGCAAAGTGTTATTCAGTGATGAAACAAACGTGTATCTGTTCCATTCAACCGCACCGTATGTTCGACGACCTCCGTCGGAGAGGTACAACAAGCGATATTGCGTACGAACTGCGAAACATCCTGGATATTGCATGGTATGGGCCTCTTTCTCTGCTCGTGGTCGTGGAAATCTTTACTTCCTACCACAGAACACGACCATGAACGGCAAAACGTATTTGAATATGTTGAAAGAAAAATTGGAGCCCATGATGAATATTCACCAATGCGACTTGCTTCAACATGATGGTGCACCATGCCATCGTTCAAAGATTGTCAAAGATTGGCTTCAACAGAAAGACATTCCCGTTCTCGGACCTTGGCCCGGTCAGAGTCCGGATCTCAATCCCATCGAGAACCTCTTCAGTGTAATGAAATCAAAAGTAAGCAAAATGAAGTCATCGAATCTCACTGAACTTCGACAGAACATTACTCGTGTTTGGTGTCAAGAAATAACACCAGAATTGTGTTCCCGTCTCATTGATTCAATGCCCCATTGCATTCGCACTGTATTGGATAATCGCGGTCACCCAACCAGATTTTGATATTATGGTCCTAACTTCAACTTCTTGAGTGTTTCATAGGAAATTAAAAATCAATGTGGAGATAATTCGTTTTACCTTCGTATATGAGTAAGATTTCTGAGGGCTATAGATAAAATTAAAGGAAATTTAGTTTCAAAAAGTTAATATAACAGACCTTTGCACACGGGTGTACTACTCGCAAACTAAATAATCTACACATATCACATTAATACGATTTAGCAGTGGTGAAAACTGAAGACGTTTCACGTCCTTACATGAAGCAACTAAATTTGTCATGATACGCACTAAATTATCATTTAAATCATCACTTGGCATTGAACAAAGCATTGAACAATTTGAATTCAAAAGCTGTGAAGAAGTATATAGCCATATTACATTGTGAGTGTCAATCTGACCTTTCCTTTTCGAAAATGACATACATTAATGCAGCTTTTCCATCAAGTAAAGTCATAAGCTGGGGTGCGACCCGCTGCGGCCATCTGTATCTTTGCGGGCACGGGCATTTACAATAATGGTTTGATGCAAAAACAATCTGTTCCACGACGTTGACCTTGCATTATAAATTAAAAGCCGATATTTCATAGCCGGTCTGGCTGCGTCGTCGGGGCAGACTGAAACGCACATCTCGCGAAGCAAAGCGTCAACATTACTCTAGACAGAATGACGTCGGTGACAGTGTGAAAAAAAGAGATGTGAACTAGTCCTGCTGATGATTCCTGATATTGGATGAAATAGCAGTCATTCAGGTCTGTTTCCATTTCTCAACTGAGGATGCATCTCAATATCTAGTTATTCAATTTACTTTTTCTTGAGGCTTGGCATTCAAAGCGCTTGCCTACTATGAGCCGATGTGAGCTTCATCTCCCTTCCATATACAGTATCATTTGATTTCTATGACTTTCTATTCAGTATTGTTTTCAAGATACCATGCTTTCGTGCTCACTGTCACCGACGTCATTCTGTCTAGAATAATGTTGACGCTTTGCTTCGCGAGATGTGCGTTTCAGTCTGCCCTGACGACGCAGCCAGACCGGCTGTGAAATATCGGCTTTTAATTCATAATGCAAGGTCAACGTAGTGGAACAGATTGCTTTTGCATCGAGCCTTATTTTTCTTTCAATGCTGGTGAACCGCATTTGTTTATCCTATATATAAAATGCAAAACGCCGATAAACTCCTCCTAAACCATGAAACTCTACGCCAATATGATACAACCATTTAATAGAACAAAAAATTTGTAGTTAAAACCGCCCGGTCTCATTTCCCAAAGTATCATAATTACAGAGAAAAGTAGACTTTTGTGTAAATTTTTACCGAAAAAATATTAATTACACAAGTAACTACATTAAATTTACAAATGTCGGTCACCCAGAACATATACTGCGAAATATACCATACATCTTAGCTATAAGAATAAACCGAATTGTTTCGAAAAACAACGTTAAAGAAAAACTACTTCAAGAGATGCATGCAAGACTTCAGAAACTCGGCTACCCGAGAAACTGATCAGTGACGCGATTGCAAAATCCATCATGAACCGTCAGAAGAGACATTCAAGTAAAAATGAAGAGATCATTTCTTATGTGAAAACGTACAACCCAAATAATCGAAATAAGCGAAAAGGAATCGAGTCCCACTAATAGGTGTTCAGAAATGTAACAACAAAAGATGCGAATGTTGCAAAACATTAATTGTTGGAACTTCTTTACCATATCAAATAAATAGTGAAGCGAAAACCTTTAACATCAAACATACTATGAATTGTGACTCAAAAGACTTAATTTATGCGCTTCAATGTCAAGTATGTAAAAGCCTATACATAGGTTAAACTGGGACTCATTACATGCGCGAGTTCGGGTACAAAGCCAACAAATACGCGATGCAAATTACCGAACTCTCTATGTTACCAATCACATATTTGGTTGTACTCAAGATTTAGAAGTATATTTCCATGTCATGCCAATTCTAAAATTACGACCTAATAGCACACGATCATACCGCGAGGAAAAAGAAAAACTATGCATACTCGTAAAAGTTATAAATCCTACTCTAAATCGAGATATAGGACATTATCTCTCATAGAGTAGGGATATATAGGTAGAGTGTCGACTCAAAAAAGTATCTGTACACAGTAAAAATTTTTATATGAAAAGATTCAGTTTCTTGCGTAGATTACGATCCGTCGTTCAAAAAATTATGTGACCACTTTTAAAAACGTCAACATTATGCCAATTTATATACTACCGAGATGACTCTCCTATATAAGTAGCATGAAGCAAGTTGGATATCAAAAGGAATGAATATTTGCTAATAAGCATCCTAACTAAGTGGAAATTAGGCTGATTATCAAGGGAATTTCATGATCCGTATTATAATGGAAGTCTTCATGAAAAAGTCGCGATCTTATTCGTGCTTTCTTGGCTGAAATTTCAAGTTTTTAATTCAATTTTCAGCGGCATGATTTTATGATTCGATCACTAAATGTTTCATTTCTAGAATCTGAATAGCGATGTTGAACCACTTACATCTTTCACAGTTAATTGAAATCATTGTCTGTGATTATGTGATTTTGCTCTGTCAGTGGAAGGTTGCCTGTGATATGATCACGCTTAAGAAAATACCCTTGAGGTTGAGCATGAAAGTAATAGCAACCCATCGAATTGCTAATTGAACAAGCATTATCTCTCTCCAAGGTTTGCAGACAAAGTAATGCCAATGTATTCATCATGTTTATTTCTCCTGAGCGCATTCGCGGCCTCTCACCACGGGGAGTACGACCGTTGTGACATAATCACAGACATGACATGTAATGTAAGTTACAGAAAATCAGTTCACGTAATGTCAATTTACCTCGTACACAATCACTGTCATAGTATCATCGACCAGAACACATGAAAATAATGACAAGCAATGTTGTCTATACACAGACAATACACAGACAATACAATAAAAGTCATGAAATAAATAAATAAAAAAATTGAACAATTACTGAATTAATAATAATAATTAATACCAAGAAAAAAAGAGGAAAAAGGACAAAAGGTGAAGTAAATAACAAACTAGTTAGCACTATGGTAAAGAAAGGAATGCTTCAGTTCCTTTTGCACACAAAGGCTGTACCCATGAATGATATGCAAAGAGACTCTAAAATACTTTGAGAAACTCAAAACACAAAAGTAAGAAGAAAAAACGTTATCAATAAAACGATTACAAGAAATGATATGTCTGCATATAGCACTGGACGGAGCAACAGAAGAACGAGGTCGGCTTCGTCCAACCTCCAGCCACTTGGGAAAGTGTTCACGCATACGAATCCCGAGACTTTGTGTGCAAAAGGAACTGAAGCATTCCTTTCTTTACCATAGTGCTAACTAGTTTGTTATTTACTTCACCTTTTGCCCTTTTCCCCCTTTTTTTCTTGGTATTAATTATTATTATTAATTCAGTAATTGTTCAATTTATTTATTTATTTATTTCATGACTTTTATTGTATTGTCTGTGTATTGTCTGTGTATAGTCAACATTGCTTGTCATTATTTTCATGTGTCCTGGTCGATGATACTATGACAGTGATTGTGTACGAAGTGAATTGACATTACGTGAACTGATTTTCTGTAACTTACATGTCATGTCTGTGATTATGTCACAACGGTCGTACTCCTCGTGGTGAGAGGCCGCGAAGGCGCTCAGGAGAAATAAATATGATGAATACATTGGCATTACCCTCATATCAGAAACTCGGCTGCAGATCTCATAGTAATTAGATTTAAACGGAAACTGCAATAATTTCATGTTGTGATAGTGGAAATAGCTTTTGACTGACTCAGTATCGCAGAATGTTTTCTGAGCGAAACCCACGAACCATAAATATTAATCTAGTAAACCCCAATAGATTACCAAATGCGTTATCGACAGAATTTCGAACTACATTTTCTTGGTATTTTCCTGGTAGCAGCTACATTTTCCCAGGTATCGCGGATGCCTTACTACTGATTGGTAAGCATAATCAGTCAAGGATCCCATTCATATATAGGCTACCCTTCTGTATTTTTCAATGGCACTTAGAATATCACCTGCCTTTTACTCATCATATTCGAGATCGTTGTGCATTTAGCGAACCGCTATTGTTAAATCACACCTGAATAAAATAGTTCAGACTTTTCATGTGAAAATGCAGGCTTGTCTATGTAAGATAGATAGATGCTACACGACGACGGCTGATTGAATTTTATGCAGTTTTACATTTGTAATTGAGCTAGTAATTATTATATATCCCATGTGAATCATAGATTGCGTTTGATATACCTTTTCCCTTTTCTGTTGTCACAAACTGCAAAACAGTTGGCACGCGTGTAAAGCGTCTGTTCAGATCGGCACGGCGTCGTTAGGGAAGATTTGACGTCATCACGAGTGGATTCGGCTGAACTGAGCTAAGAATAGAAATTGCAAAGTCGCTGGCACGAACTGCAAAACAGTTGTCACAACTCTATGGTTGTCACGTTGCAGCTGACAGTTGATGCCTTAGTCGAAAACAATGAAGTGCGATGGCAACTCAGCTATCACTGAGCAGATTGTAGCTTCAATAAGAAACGACTAAGAGCTTTGGTTCATTGTTGATATTTCACATTATAGTAATCTGCAGTCATGTCGCGCCGAATATCGAATTCCGACAGGCAGCATCTCATCAATGCTTATGAAAATGGGCGAGACTTTGTAGAATTAGCATGGAAAATTGGGGTGAATCGCAGATCTGCCTACCGCATAGTTAACACTTTCTGTAGAGAGAGGCGCGTTGAATCTTTGCCTCATAGTGGCGGTCGTAAAAAAATACTGACCGCGGAGATGATAGAATGTCTGGTGGCATTCATTCAAGAAAAGCCGACAGCGACTTTGATGGAGATAAGAGGGAAACTCCTTGATGCCTTTCCATCCCTACTATCTCAACTTAGCTTAGCCACCATCTCCCGTGCCCTCGACGGTTCTCTCATAACCCTGAAGCTTTTAAGATCAGTACCGACGCAATGGAATACTGCTGAGGTCAAGCAAGAAAGAGCCGATTTCGTGTCGTGGTTTCTGCGCGACGGAATGAGCCGAGATTTGGTATACATCGACGAATGCGGTTTTAATGTGTGGACGGCGAGAACACAAGGACGCTCAACGCGTGGAACCAGGACAGTCAGAATTGTCGAAGGCAACAGAGGCAAGAACTTGACTGTATGTCTTCCAGTTTCTCCGCGATTCGGTCTCGTGCACTTTGCATTCATCGATGGTGGGATGACTACTGCTTCTTTCTCCGACTTTTCAAATGAAGTTGAAGCTCTTCTGTATGAGGAGTACCACTTCATCATCTACGACAATGCTCCGTCCCACAGGAATCCGCCGGCTCCTATCAGTGAAAATCACGAACTCCATCCGCTTCCACGATACAGTCTCTTTTTGAACATGACAGAGAGAGCAATATCATGTCTCAAGAGTGATGCCAAAAGGCAACTATCTGATCCAAGTACTCAAATGAACTTCAGTGATCATTCCGCCGCCCACGCTGCCGGTTCAACTTTACAACAGCATCGCTTGAACATTTTACGACGATGTGTTGAGGATGATGTGTCCTCAGTAACGGCTGTTAAATGTTTTCAGTGGCAAAACAGATCCATTTCATATACTCAGCGTTGCCTGGACATGGATGATATCTTTGATTGATTTATCTGAAATAAAGTGAGTCAGCTGGATTTATTTATTTTTTCATCATACACTTGATGGGGATATTTTCAGCTTACCGCATGTGAATAGAGTAGACAGACCTAGGTCTCTGGTAGAATAGCTACTTTAAAAATAGATCAGTCAGTGGGAATTACCACAGCGTACGATTGGGGAAACACAGCGCAATGATCACGTGATGACTAACGCCGTCGAGACAGACGAACTGCAGGCGTGCCAACTGTTTTGCAGTTTGTGACAACAGAAAAGGGAAAAGGTATATTAACAATTGCTGTTGTCGATCCCCCTGATTGATAAATCACTCATATGATTGAATGTAAGTAAATTATTCCTGCTCATAGAAAAATCAAACCAGATGAATTTTTCAAGCCTTTTTAAAACTGCACGCTATACAAAAGTAACTCAGGATTAAACGTTTCATAAAAAGAAAACAAGCTAAACCGAGATTCTACCCAGCCTTTCAAAATTAATGCAAAATGTAATGCTTATTCATATATTTGATAATAAAATGGCATACGAGTGCATTTCATTCTTGTCAAAGTAACAATTAATTATATTCTTGTCCATTAAGACCATGTGTTTGGGTTACATATAACTACATTAATGGAGTGGCTTCTCATGATCAGTATTTTCACAATATCATGATACTAAAATATCAATAGGTCTATTGTTTTCAAATTGAGGTTCTAATTGTTTGTTTTCAAATTGTTTTCAATTGATTGCTGTAATCAAAAATAGTTTTACATTTCCTGTATGGAGGATCTTTCGATGCTAACTGTATGATCATGGTAATTCATAAGTATAAGTCAGTCATCTGTTATTGAAAAAGATCCTACATATTTCGTACAACCAGATCACTTTCCACCGCCATCGAATTGTCTTGCATATTTTTTCTATACAATATTTTTCAACATCAACTTTGCAATAGTGTTTGTTACAAATGCATTAGGGAGCTTCTCCGGTTTATTGCGAATGATATCTCTCCATTAGAATAGCTGAAATAATTAAAAGCAATTGATTGCTTCAGAAAACAGTAAGATAAATCGATCCTGAGCACTTCGCAGAAACTCTGCTATTCATAGGCACAATGTCGATTGATGAAGCATATTTAGTCCAACAAACCTCGAACTTCGAAAGTCATATGTGGCTGTATTGCAATATATCAAAGTTTCATGTATAGATTTTATCAAAGGGAATAATTTCTTATCGTACACTAACTCATATAATATTGACATCACATATTGAAAAAATGCGCAAAATCAAAATCGGCCAATTTATGCCACTTTAGCGATCGGTTACTTGATCAAATTTCTTCTACGAGTAATTGAGCATGTTTCTGAGTTTCAGTATGAATTTGTAGTCAAAACTGGCATACAGAAAAAAGCTAGCCCAACTTGAAAACAGCCATTTTGACATTTTTGAAAAATCGCGATTTTTGTATGCCTGGTGTATCTCTCTGCTCTGTATTCTGGTTACCGCTTGAGATCACAGATGTGAAACACACTGATATACAGCAACAAAATTATCATGGTTATTACGGGTAACAAGAATACCGAATATTGTGAGATCAGTTTACATTTTTTGTGTTTTTCCGCGAACCCTATTTTTTCCCACCTTTAGAGTCATGTAGCTCCGTTCTGCATGCCAATTTCCCGTTGAAATTCGTACATTTATCGTATATTCCTTTGTACCAACTAATGCTGCATGCAAAGTTTGGTTGAGTAACGAAAAGCGGCGTAAAGTTTCAAATTTTGAGAATTTCAAAAATTTGAAAAAAATAAATTTCTAAAAATAGCTCTAGATCCTGCTATATTCAAAATTAGAAGCCAATATTTCAGAATTGGTGTTTTCTATGGCATAGTAAACACATATCCAAAAAATTAGGAAAATCTGAGACTTAGTGCCTCAAAATTTTCCGAAAATTGGTCGAATCGTTGTGGAATGACGCACATGTATGCTGAGCTAAGTTCAATTTCATTATTATACTGGTGCACACTGTAAACGAAAGCGCCAAATGAAATCTTCTGGTATTTGAACACAAAAGGATTATGAAAGTTCAAATGTGAATATTTTGCTCAACTTACCAAAACGGAGAAATTTTGTCACTCTCTTTTGAAAACAATTTGAATTTTCCGCCAAATGGACGAAGATGAGAAGTTGATTTCACATCACAAATCTTGAACATCGTTCTAAGTTAAGTTCTGTCAAAAAGATACAATCCGAAAAGCGAGTTTTCACTCTTAAAATGAAGCATAAATGGAAGAAAGTAACCTGGCATGCCACCAAGTTTGATGGGTTAGTAGTCCTGCAGCCAGCGCGACCTTCTGCGGGAAACGAGACCGAAAATAAGACTTTCACGGAATGATATGCACTCTATGCCTTGACCATTCTGCACTAAGAGAAAAATAAATAGGCTACTGTAAATTCAAGATGACATGCACTCAATACTGATGGAAATGCGCAAAATAACAGCAAGCAGGCCTACAACTAGCAGCACCGTGTATTTGGGAGCGTATCTGAACACTTGTAGGAATGCGTAATATAATCCTCAAATATTCTTTGCAGGTCGCCTTAGTACATGCATCTTTTAATTGTCCTATCTTTTAGGAAAAGAATTACCCATTTTGGGAACCACTTGTAAAAACGATCGCCTTCTTCATTTGTACACGTAAGAATGACGCAAAAGTTCAAGGTATCATTCCTAATGAAGCAGAACAAGGAGTCAAAATGACTGTCACACATTCCTGCGGCAAGCCTGCTGCTGCCAAGCAGCATGCTTTGCTCATTTAGATAGTTTATTCATTCTCCACAGACGTTCTCTCATACTGACATTCATGTGACATTCACTATTTTTTCAGCCTACTTTTTCATGATTAACAGTAGTATTGTTATCTGACTTGATGATGGGTTCCTTTTCTACATGCATCACTAAAGCACTTCCTTTCATTTAAATCCAGACAATATAAAGTATATTTCAACCTGCCATAAATTGCAATAACTTCAAGAATTGGTTCGTTCATATTGAAAAATCGAGATAAGCGCAGATGCCTGCGGATCTCCTTGAAATTTTCAGGATGATTTTCCACTCTCTTTCGCCGTCGTCTGCGGAAAATGAGGATATCCTCCGCAAAATTTTCAGGATGACTTTCCACTCAATAATGCTTAATGCGTGACAGGGTTGGAACCGGCCGGCAGGGTTTATGCAGGCTTTAGTATCGCCGTCAGGGCACAAATTTTGAAGACCGGCCGATTTCCAAGTTTTTTGAAGATATCGAAAACATATGACATTTCTTTTTTGTACCACACTTTTCGTACATTACTTTCTGTACTACATCCGTATGTCTTCAATAAGGAATATTTACAATGAAGCTATTGCTGATTTTTACGGTTTACCAGATTGAATAGAAATAATGAAGACCCTACCTGCGACTATATCAAAACAATATTCATGCAGTAGCTCTACAATATCATTACATTCAATTGCTGAAATACAACATTATGTAACTCTGAAAGGGATGCGAAAAGGGATTATAAGTCAAATTCAATATGTCCTCATGATGTACTTATCTAGTTATCTCAATAAGTAGGACTTAATATTTAGGCGAGACGAATGCTGGCGTGCGTCACTAATTTTGAATGTATAAATTGATATGTCCTTTTCATCAATTCTACACATTTTTCCTTGCAAAACTAAGATGATACATGACTTTAACAAATTAAATTTTGACTTGCTTAAGCATGCTAATTATTAATGAAAATGTCCTCTCCTTCCAGATGGTGTCAAATCGTGTATCATTATCATAATTACTTAATCTCTCCTCCTCGTAATTCTCATATGTGTAAATACCTCTATTCGCCTTGTCATCAGTCATCTCACTCACTCACATTCATCTACTTTGTATTATTTGTACATGTTTTTCAATTGAAAAAATATGCGTTACTGATATTCTGATATTCTGATATCCTAATCTTCTGAGTTCCTGGCTCCCTGTCTTTTTGTAAATTGGTATCATCACTTTGTATGTTAACCGGTAGGTTGCTTTGCAAACTTCTGTTGAACGAAACCGATCTTGACATATTCTTGATTCGGAAACATTCTTCGGCAACCTACATTCCCATCTCCACTTTTCTTTTGTTCTCAACACAATTAGAAGCTGTTAGTGATTTTGGTGATGTGTTTTGTCACACTCATAACCTCGCGATCAGAAAAATCCTTTTTCTTTAAGTGTGCAGACGGTGGTGGCACTGCCACAATGGCTAGTACGGTATATGCTTTCGATAATTCAAGCTCTTTGCTAACGTCCTTCATCATGTTTTCCAGGGTGCATTTCCCCAACGGTACACCATCATATCAAATGGGCATTCTATTATTGACATCTTTCTTTGGTCTTTGCCAAAATGCTTCAGATCGATGACTTCTTTTTGATATATACGCTTTCAGAGAATGAAATGGCACATCGATGAGTTAAAGACCATCGGAATGACTCCTCCATCAAATTGGATTGGTTAACGTCTCGATAATTCTTATCAAATTTTGGCATTAACCGAAACCACTTCGCACCAGTGACATCACTTTCCTTTTTAAAACAGTTGGCGATCATTTCTCGAAGCTTTTCACGTCCTCGTTCTCCAAAATATATAATTATGTCTACGAAAACCGTCCGCTGTAATCCCTTTGCTTCTGTTAAATCTAATTTCTCATAGAATTTGACAAGATTTTCTGACTGAATTTTGGGTTTGTGAACGGTATTCCCGAGTTCCTTCTGCTTCATGTCTTTAAGTTTCGCGTGATACATATCCCATCCCTGTTTGTAGATGATCTTGATCGAAATGTCTATGTCGTAATTTTCTTTCAAATAGCGCCGAATCCCATTTTCAATTGACAGAAAGGAATTCTTTTTGTAAATCCTCTCGATTCTCTTTTATAACCGCAGAATCTATGGCAGCTTTGAGCTAGCTGTCCAGGTGTTATATGTCTAGGAGTACATTGACAAGGCACAAACTTCTAAATTTCTCTGGACAGATAGGTGAGCAAAATTTGAAATCACTTTATATATGATGAGGCCAGCCAACAGTTGTGTTTCAAAGGATTGAATTTCGCAAATAATCGAAGCGATGAATGACTATTTGAAATGAGTCTCCTGTGCAATTCATTCCAATGCAAAATACCGAACAAATATATTATTTCTGCTTGCTTGTCTATCGAAATGTAATAACAGTGTAACATCAATACATTTCTCTGCATAACACAGGAATTTGAATTTGTAGTTGCATCGAGTTAGTATAAAGTATTACATCCCAACTGAACATTCCGTCTTGCGTAGCCTTCACTTCCATGAATTTGACTTCAGTGCCACCTCGAAGGACTTAGATAATTATCGCAAGCAGACAAGAAAATTTGAAAAAAAATGGAAAAATGCAAAGGCCGGTTCACATCGCTCTGTATTTTTAGTTCTGCAATACAGATTGCGCTCTGTTTTTACAGAACATGTATTCTGTAAAACAGAAAGGGTTTGTGGCGCTGAGTCATCCTCCTTATGTGAACACAGAACAGGATTTTTTTTCAAAACAGACGAGTTGGTCGATGTTCAGCTTTTACAGAACACAGGGTTTGTAGCTGACGTTGGTTGGCTGAGATTAGCTGACATAGACGCCGTTGAGAAGCGTGTATAAAGTGAGAGTCTAATGTAAGCCACACATTCGAAGCAAGATGACGAAGAAACAACTGCAGCTTCAATTCGATGAATTGCTCATGATCGAAGTTGAGTCTCGTAAACAATTGTATGACACTCAATCATCGGATTATAAAGACATTAACAAACGACGATGTGCCTGGACTGAAATAAATACAGCTATCGGAGGAGAAAATCCGGAACAATGTCAATCTCGATTTCAATACTTACGAGGTGAATATTCGCGCTTTAAGAGATCGTTGAAGACAACAAGCGGGCAATCAGCTGAAGATACAGAAAAATCTGCATTCATGTAACCGTATCTTCAAACAAATGAATTTCCTCGACTCCTTCATAGTGCGATGGAAGACTTCGTCAAATCTCCCAAAGAAGCGTCTCCCTACTTCATCTGTTGATCTCAACAGCTCGAACTTATCGGGCCACGACGATGTAGATTCCTGCTCTTCGAAAGAGACAGCACCGTCAAGACAGCGTCAGCGATCTACGAGTAAGTCATCCATTGAAGGGAAGATAGCTGGCACGTAGAACTTGTGTGTTGATCTTCTTAAAAACTATAAGAAGGACGAATGTGCGAAGTACGCGGAACTACTGGCCGAGGAACTTCAAAATATGCCAGACAATCTCTATGTTTAAACACCAAGAGCTGCTGTACAGTATACGAGCTGGAATTATTTGCCCGGAAAAGGTTGGCGATATGACACCTGACACTTCATACATTTCTCAAAATCTAATGAGTCCATCGTAATGTAGCCTAAATAAATTTGCATCTATCTCAATTGGAAAGCGTGCTTTTGTACATCTTACTCTACTGGGCAATCAAAAAACCTCACGAATATTGAAATATGATAAGTCGATTATACTATGTTGCATTCTAGGCCTTTAATCTGTAAGCACTGGATGGACATACGTATATAACCATGAGTACGTATGTAATCTTCTGGCAAGGAAGCTCATAATGATCACAATTAAGTATCACAAAAAATATCACACATCCGATTTCATATCTAGTAGATCTATGGATAATGATACAATTTAATAAGGGCAATACTTTAAATCTTATTCCTTTTTCATGGAAAACTACAAGTGTACAGCACGAATTGCTAAGCTTAAGTCAATATGAAATTCCATACTTTTGATAGTTTTAAACTTCTTATATTATGTTTTCAAAACCACCATACTTTTTGATCAAATTTCTGGATAGATGGTGGATATACACTGTACATAGCATTTTTTAGTACATCTGTTTGACCAAATGATATACATGTAGATGGATTTCGGCTGTACCAAAACAATGAAAATTTTATATTCCGTTTAATATATATGTATGTTTCTCAACTGAAATCGAATAGTCAATCATAACAAAGGGAGGCTGCGCACCTTACGTGCGCTATAAACACGAAAGCAACATAAACCAATGCACTTACATGAAGCTGCTATACACAATGTACATGTACAGGTCCTCATCTAAAAATAGAAAGTCTATCAGATGCATTGATTCTGCCAGGGAACAGTTCCACATGGAGAAATGAAAAATTCAGCAAATTTATCTCTCACTATACTCAAGCTGCTTGCGGAATTATTGGATCCCATACGTAGAATAGATATATACGTAGAGATAGAGGATGACTGTATCTATCCCTAGACATGCGAAAATACTTGAAGAAGATCTCTTCATCGTTGTCGCGAATATGAGAAATAAACTTGCAGAATTCACAGCAATCAAGTCGACGTTGAAAAGCTGGACGAATCCACCAGCGTCTTCTTCTTCTCAACTTGCTATGAATCGCGTAGATGTGACGCAGTCCGATGAGAACTTTCAGTATGTCTTTACGTTCCACAATCATGACGAACTGGAAAGTGACGCGAAAGCAAAATCCATACGTGTTATACAGAGTATTGTGAATCGCTTTAGTTGCTCTGGATTTTGAAATCGATACGATGCCAAGACTGGGAGCCATCTGTAAAACAGAACCGGCGTTCTGTAATACAGAACATCTACTTCTGTGTAAAAATACAGATGGATGTGAACCGACCTTAATCTATAGGACAGTGCCATCAAAATTCCTTAATCGGTCTGAATGCCTCTTCAAGAAACTCCAAAGCCGCGATCCGGTATGTCTACGTTCTCAAGTGCATGTCTTGCAATGGAAACCCATTCGGAAAATTTTATCGGGAGATCATCTTATTACGACGATTTTGTCTAAAATCTCAAAACGATCATGGAATAAATGTGGCGGTCATGAGTTGAAATCTTCCCTTCAGTGTCGTCGCATCATTGACTGTCGAAAAATCTGCGAATGTTCGCATCTATCACAGAGAGAAATCCTTTCCAACAAGCACATATCATCTATCACAAGTTTTCCAAAGCTGTCAATCAGATGATTTTTGCTGGATGACCAGCCAATAATAGAAATTCGAGATCGGATTCAATTATTCAGCACTTGAGTAAGACTGGCAAAATATATAGGACATTCCAAATAAATTTCTAAATATGTTGGCCATACCCGAGTTTGAATAATGGAGTTGATTTGTGCTAATAGCCGTGTGGGTATAAAATAAAAATACTCTGTTGAGTTAATTTTCGTTTTAATCTTCGTCAAACTCTCACACTTCAGCGACCTGACTGAAATATCAGCCTCGGCTGATATTTGTCAAGTCGCATCAGCGCTATGGGACATTTGGTAAATGTCACTCCCGTTTGTGTCGACAGTCTGTGATTAAGGTGAGTGACAAGATTGGTGGCTTCGTGTCCAAAGGCACCATATGCTATTGATTTTGCTATCGATACTATCAATAAATTTTGATTGATGCTGTACAGGAACACTCACTTACATGAAAATTGTATGATACGTTTGACGAGCTGATTGTTCCAGACTTTTACACGTCAGCTCACGGTCATCAATGTCAATTCAGAAGATCTGAAATTAAACTGTAGTGGAGAGAGCTGGCAATTGAAGCCGCAAATCACTGGAATCCCTTCACAAGTGAAGAAGTAAATATCACTTCAGTGAATCACTTCAAATCAAGTTTGCACGTTACAGACAAAGTATTTCACAATATCAGCTTTCAGTCAGTGATCAGATTGTTCATCATACAACTTTCGTCGCTAGAAAACTTTTATTACATTGGAATTTTTTGACTGTTTAAAGCTTTCTTGTGGAGGCAAGATATAGATATAAGCATGTATCATTATTGTATTAATCTTATTATTGCATCAATGCCCGCTTGGTTCATTATTTTGATCATCTGCTTTCAATTTCCTGGCGTCTGATTGATTGACTTTGAATGTGTAGTTAAAATTATCATAAATTATGAAGTAGGTCTATAACTCATTAGAGAAGTAAACAAGTCATTAAGCGTATCGCTGCTCATCGCGCGCAAAGCATGTTATCAAAGTGCAAATACAGTAATTGCATCGTATAATATTGTATTGCAATGGGCAACTCTTGCTTATACAGAGTACCATTAGGCCCATCATTCATACATTTCATGTATGCTATGTGGAAATTCAATAATGTCTAATGGCTTCAGTTGACCAAAAAAATGACTGACGATCAAAGCCTTAACCAACCGGTACAGCGACATCAGTCATCATCCCATACCTGACCGCCCGGTTTTGAATACGCCGGCCGCTAGCTCGGCCCCGGCCCCAGACGGCCGATTTTGATGACACCGGCCACCGGCCCGGTCACGGCCGCCAAATATCCTGCCGTTTCCAACATTGATGCGCGGATGTGCGAATACATCAAAAGTGCACGTAATTGACTGAATGCCTTGATAAAGCTTCTTCATTGTTCATAAAAGGTTTTTGTATCTAATATTCCTGACAGTGGGTCAAAATACCGCTATGTCATCAAGTTCATGATATTCTAATGTACTTTAAATCTTATAATGAAGCAATTGACAAGTCGCCGTGCTGCTTACTTCATATAATTTCAAAATCGTTGTTTCGCGACATTTAAGACAGTTATTCTTGCGAATTAAGTTCGAAACGCGGGCAAATAGTTATATAATAATACCTGAAACTTCAAAGGTATATTATCACAATCAGCAGCAAATATTGTAGTACTCTGATAGTTTCTCACCTTCAAAGCATTGACAGACAGCGTGCATCTTTGTTGCACAAGCCAAGTCAAACAAGCGAATCCTTTTTTGACGGGATATTAGTACCGCAGCTATGCACTTCTGGCAGGTTGTTGCAAGATTGGTTGAAAATATCATGGTCTTGGACTGCTTTATACCAGCAGATGATTGATTGAACCACTCGATTTCAGATTCCAAATTGTCTCTAGATATTTGAATGCAAGTCGCAGAATGATCAAATACAAAAGGTTCTTTCTTTCTTAAGTTTATTGCATAGGTTTTTCCAGTTTGCCCTGATCTTTTTAAAAGATTTTTGATTTTTTCAACATCCTCTCTGCTATCAAAGCGCGCTAAACTACCACCCAAGGAAGGACAAGTCAGCCACTTAGATTCCTTGATGAGACGGTAGCTGCGAACGCCATCTGAAAAAAAGAAATGATGAAGATTATGTTTTGTGATCACTTTTTGTACACTATTCGGTTTTCAGTGCCATAGACCCAGTAATTGACATTTTCCCATAGAAGAAGAAAATAACAAACTCATAGAATGGAAAAACATCGATCATTTCAATTATCGTGCATGGAAATTCAATTCATTTCTTTGTATTTTAGGCAGCGCAATTGAAAAGTGATCCTTTCATTGACATAGCGATTCATTCCACCCATTATGCACACTGAAATATAGGAACAAGGAAATCCGACATACTGTAATAAAACAGGACTAGTGCGGACACGGATATCGGAAACAATAGAGCTCATGGACATAAAACTCCGACATTTCCTTTTGTTAATGATAATAAAAGCTTTATTTCATCTCAGAGATATACGGACATAGTATTACATCACAATAGGATATATTGTACAAGTATGATCGAAAAGCAAGAAAATAATAGAAATATCAAAAGTCAAGCGCATTTGATAAATGAGCAGCCGTAGCGGCTGATCTTCGACATCACTTTGCGGTTACTTTTCCCAAGTCGACTGAAGTACCTAATACATTCAACGCAGTAGATAATGTTCAAGGCATGGCTAGGTCACTGGGCCGTCATGCCCATCCGTCACAAAAATCTGGAAATTTATTTTTGAGCCGAAGATCGAACATCCCACACAATCGGTCCTCAAATTTTTCGAATTGGATGAAGCGGCATTTCATTATGTTGCAACACGGATACCCAAAGCTTGCGACCGACCGCATCAATGTACAATAAACATGAAGTTAGTGAGAATAATAGAATGGACAACAGCTGTTTGTTGATTTCAGCAGCTCGGTAATGCACCAATTGCGATATCTTTAGAAGAATCAAATCACTGAAACATTAGACAGTTGTAAATTCAGTTGTAAGGCGAATTATTGTAAGTTTTTTATCACTATTCTTTCATAAATGTAGAGAAAATGACTTATTATCAACCATTGGAAGATGCTATCGTCTAGATGCCGTTGTCATGAGACACATGTTCACGACGTTCCTCTGTTTTCAATGTCCATGGCCGTTCTCGTCCTCTGTTATTGTAGATTGTCGGGTTTGTGTGCACTGTAAGTGCCTCGCCACCAAAGTCGCCACGAACTCACCACGAAACATTGGCAACAAAAGTGAATACCACTAAGTACAAGTGGCCAACACTCGCCACGAACTAATGCTGCTGTTAAACATTATCATGGCAGTTAATTGCTGGCGCATTTATGGCGAGTGGGGGTGGGGCGTGAATTCAAGCGATTCCTGCTTTCCTATTGGCTAGCTTCACAGCAAAATGCATATAATTTCGCAAGTGAGACTACACTACTGATTTCACTACGTAAGTAGACTTCGGATGGAGAGTATTTTGCAGTAGTGATCCCATTGCAGACGCAGGGCCAAAATGAGCAGTGATGAGTCATCATGCTGACTCATCCCCCCTCTGGAAGGAACCCTGTGGGAACGCATCTTGCTAATATCAACGGATTATCTGGCGAGGTAGCCAATTTGTGGATAATTTTTTTAAAGGTTCATTTTCGTGTAAAAACTATCTCCGCATGTGAAAATGGTCATCATTTATCCAAAAACATGTGTAAAATTAAAAAACGACAAGTGGCGAAAAAGTTGCTATAATTAGTTGGTAGATATTTGTTTACTAATGCGAGCTGATTTTTCGCGATTTTGTAGCAACTAATTAGTGGTAAGTAGTAGTGTTCGTATATTACCTTCACATGAAAATGTATTGTATTCTCAGTCTGATCTGATAAAAAGGGATCTTTTTCAATTCACGAAGGCTTAAGCTAAAAAAGTATCTATCTTACATAAATGTCGCAGTAAATACTATCATATTATTCAAATATTTGTCATTGTTGTAAATTATTGAATGTCAAGAGATGTTATGAAAAGTGATATATGCGGATTCTCTATATTCTTATCATTATCAAAGAATGATAGTCTGCACTTATTTCTTAGATAGATTAGCCATATGTAAGGGATAGTGAGGAGGTGAGGGAGAGTTGCCACAGGGAAGTTGCCAAGGATGTGATGGAAGGATGGGTCCGAGAGGAGGAAACCGTTCCCCCCCCCCCCAGTCAGACTTCCAACTTTGGTTCCAGAGATGGTAGAAAAAGGTGGGTTTTGGATGTTTTGGGGTGAGAAAGGTTGTATTTCGGGCAGAAAGAGGGCTCGGATGGACAAATGGAGGCCAGATTCGGATTCTACCTGCAATTCTGCATCTAGAGGGTGAGTTTCAAGTGAATCGATGACACAAAGTTCTGAAAACCCCCCCCCCCCAGTCAGACTTCCAACTTTGGTTCCAGAGATGGTAGAAAGTCGTGTGATAGCTCGTTTGAAAGCTAAGAGTGAGAAAAATGCAGTGGAAAGTATCATATGTCCAAGTTTTCCTGAGTTTAGAGTGGAAAATGAATTGAAAATGCCAGGAATCTCCGAAAAACGACAGAGTTAGAAAAAGGTGGGTTTTGGACGTTTTGGGGTGAGAAAAGTTGTATTTCGGGCAGAAGGAGTGCTCGGATGGTATTATACGTGAAATTTTGGTTTAGGTAGGTTGTTTCCAGCTCAATCGGAAGAAAAAGTGCTGATCCCCCCTCGGCAGGGTATCTTCCAACTTTGGTTCTAAAGATGGTAGAAAGTCGTGTGATAGCTCGTTTGAAAGCTAAGAAGGAGCTGAGACGAATTCAGTGGACGAAACGGCTTGTCTCTACGTTCTTTCGTTGAGGTGTGGGAGTAACTTTAAGAATTTTGACCATCACCAAAGAACGACAGAGTTAGAATTTTTACGAAAATGGCTCTAGCGGGCGAACGAAGCATCGGACACGAAAACTGAGGGCAGATTCGGACTGTACGTGAAATTTTGGGTTAGGGAGGTGATTTCCAGCGGAATCGGAGAGAAAAAGTTCTGACCCCCCTCTCCTGTCAAACTTCCAACTTGGGTGGGAGTGATCGTTGAGAGTCGTGCCATAGCTCGTTTGAAAGCTAAGAGTGAGACCAATGCAGTGGAAGGCATCGTTTGTCCAAGTGTTCCTTGGTTTAGAGTGGAAAGTGACTTGAGAATGTCAGGAATCTCCGAAAAACGGTAGAGTTAGAAAGTGGATGTTTTGGAATGAGAAAGGTCGTATTTCGGTGTGAAGGAGTGTCTGGATGGACAAACGGAGGGCAGATTCGGACTCTATGTACAATGTTGCATGAGTAGGGTGATTTTCAAGTCAATCGGAGAGAAAAGTGCTAACCTTCACTATGGGTTAACACTTAAGATTTTTTTTTCATGAAAATGTTAAATTGTAGCCTACTTTGGTGACGACTATATCAGGAATGAAATTGAATGAAGAACTCCGGTTTCTTTTAGTGGAAACACCGCACTTTGTTCTCTGGGATCCTACCTTTTCAGATCTGTGGAAGGTTTCGTTTCCAAATGAGAGCTTGTTTAAAATTGACTTTTTGTGCATTTTCCAAGATTTTAGATAGTTTGAAAAAGCAACAGAGTTTTTTCAACTCGGCTTCTGGTAATCGTAGATAGTCGAAGGATAGCTTAAATGAAAGGTTAGAGCGAGAAAACGTGACTGTCAAAATATGAAGTCAATCGGAGCACTATAACTGGAGATAGAAGTGTTTAAAGTTTTGGATGATTGAGATTACGTCATCAGCTGATCGCCACAAACTATATAAGTGGAGTCTCTACTTGTGGGAATCAGTTTTCCTTCCGACTTGGTTGGGGTAGGTAAACTCCGGAGCTCCGATGATAGCATTGGAAATCTCTAAAAACCGTGGCAGATTTTTCGATTGCCGCACTTACCTAAGGTGTCAGGGTGAGTGGAGAGCCAGGAGATGGCCCAGTCTCCAGACCACAAAAGACTCCATAACTTTAAAGGCTTGTAACTTTGCTTCTACAAGTCCTTTTGACTTGATTCAAAAAAGGTTCGAGAGGTCATGAAGCCGCCATTGTTGGCGTTAACTTAGAGCCCATCGGCATATCATCATACTGATAAAAAAATCAACTCATATAGATAGAGATATAGATAAAATTCAACGTGCTACTTTAAATAAATGCCAGCAATCACAATCTGATAATTGTGAGAGTGATGTGCAGAAGGTCTATTGGTCGATTCCTTTCACTGACAATGGTTACAATTATCTGAAAAGGCGCATGGCCGAGATTAACGATAAATTCAAGAAAGTAAAAATTTGCCCTGTATTCAATTCCAATAAGGTTTTGAATCATTTCAACAATAAAGACATTGTTGCGATTGGCCTGAAATCTAATGTTACGTATTTATATACGTGTGATCGCTGCACAATGCGATACATTGGCGCAACCAAGCGTCATCTAGCCACTCGTATCAATGAGCATCTAAAAGCCTACCTACCCTGTGGCCACTGAGATTTCTATGCATGAACATCACCCGAAGCCCGAAAATTTCTCGGTTGTGGGAGTGTCCAAGCATCCTTTTGTCTTAGAATCTATTATGATTAAAAACAATGCTGACCTATTGTCGAATGAAAGGAATGGTTCCATACCTCTGAATCTAAAGCTATGAATTGGCATATTTCGATGTACTTTGACCTTCAGTTCGTTTTTGTGAGATATCTGTTCACATGCTTTGACATTGTTTTAAGAACTCTTATATAAACTGACTTCTGTGTGTGTTTCTGACTTCTTTTTACCGCTGATGATGGAATCCATGAGATTCTGAAGCATGTTCGGTTGCTCCAAAACACAAAGTTGTTTTCATTTGAAAATATGCTGAAATTGGGCTCTCTATGTTTGAATATACAGTACATATATATATATATATATATATATATATATATATTTTTTTTGATTGAAGAAATGGTTATCAAAGTGCTCAATATTATTAAATAGAGCTATTATAAATATAATAAAAGTTAAAAGTTTTTCAATACGTAACTATTAGTACTATAGTTTCACGGCCATTCGACCGATTTTCAAACGTTACAACTATGGAAAGAAACATTTTAAAGTCAGTATGAGAGATGGCAAGGTGTAGAGATAGAATAGCTGTTGATATATAAACGTTCATAGATGTTTCATTGATGACAATAGGTATTTCTTTCTGTGCCTGCACGTTGAGATGATCTCCGTCTTCTTGTTCAGCATTTCCTTGCACTCCTTCGTTAAGATCTGGTACTTTTCTTCGAGACAAAGCATGCACTTTTGTGTTCCACATTTGTATTTTTTTGTTGTTCGCAAGACTTTCCATTTGATGTTATATTCCTTGTTCTTTTCTTTCAGAGTCCAAACATACTTCGATAGTGTAGTTTCATTCTTATATCTTGTGTTTGTAAATGACTTTTTATGATTGTTGTATCTTGTTTTGAATTCTTCTTCCGTTTGTCCAATGTAAATTTTCTTTTCGTCTTCTGTTGTTACAGTTGCTTGGTAGACAACACATTGCTTGAGGCAATTACCATCTAAACATAAAGCTCCAAATAGTTGAGCACTCTGGTTTTATAAATAATGGATCTTCAACAAAAACACTATGACTATTCAATGAAAAACATCCCAATACCATCAAAAGAGTCTTACACAAAATGTTTAATATCGAAAGTGGAGAGTTTTATCATGCGAATAAGATGGAAAGTTTATTTTTACAATCAACCTGAAAGTGATGAGCAAGATGTTACCATTGTTGAAACATATGGACTAAAAACAAACAAATGCCCGCCACAGGATGAACATTTGAAAGCGTTTGAACAATCTCTTTATGATTTAATCCAACAGATACAATTCAGAGACCCCGGGAACAACAAATTTCTCAGACAGTTGAACAAGGACAAGAAAGAAATACAGAAATCGAACAATATTTTGGTATTTGCTGATAAAACAAACAACCTTTATGAAATCAAGAAAGAAAATTATTGCAAAGTATTAAATGACAATGTAACGCAAACCTATAAAAAATCTGATCCAATTCTGACAAAGAAAATCAATAAAGAAGCCCAACAAATCGCAAAAACATATCGAGTCGAAAACCGAATGGAACACTACTCAGAAAAACCGGCATTTTTGACATTCAAAGATCATAAAGAAAACTTCCAAAGCAGCTTGAAATGCAGACTAATCAATCCCGCGAAGTCTGAAATAGGATTGATCAGCAAGAAAATTTTGGATAAACACAACGCTGCAATTCGAAATGCGACCCACATCCTACAATGGAGACAATCCAAAGCTGTCATAGACTGGTTCAAAGATATAGACAACAAGCATCAATGCAAGTTCATGAAGTTTGATATAGTCGACTTCTATCCATCGATAACAAAGGATCTACTTCTAAAAAGTATTGAATTCGCCAAACAATATACAAACATAACTGATCTCGAGGTGGAAACAATCTTACATGCGAAAAAATCGTTGTTATTTGATAGATCAAGCACATGGATAAAAAGAACAAGCCAAGACATGTTTGATGTAACGATGGGCAGTTACGATGGAGCTGAAACGTGTGAATTGGTCGGCCTTTTCATAATGAGCAACCTAACAAAAATATTTGGGATCAACAACATCGGTTTGTTTAGAGACGATGGCTTGGCAATCATGAAAAAAGCATCAGGACCAAAAACCGACAGAGCCCGGAAAGATATTATCGAAATATTCAAACAGCATAATTTGAAGATTACAGTTGAATGCAATTTACAAACAACGGAATATCTTGACATTTTCTTTGACCTAAAATCCGGTAAACACCGACCATATGTGAAACCAAACAATACAACAATATATGTGGACAAAAATTCCAACCACCCACCAATAATCATAAGAAATCTTCCCAAAATGATAGAAACGAGACTTACAACATTGTCATCTGATATCAATGAATTCGACAAAGTCAAAGACTACTATCAAAATGCACTCAAAAAAGGTGGATATGATAAAACCTTGAAATTCAATCAACAGAGTGAAACAAAATCAAAAAGGAAGCGAAAAATAATATGGTTCAACCCACCATACAGCAAAAGCGTGAAAACCAATATAGGACGTCAATTCCTGAAATTGGTAGATCAATTTTTCCCAACGAATCACCGATACAGAAAGCTGTTTAATAGAAATACTATAAAAGTAAGCTACAGTTGCATGCAAAACATGAAACAAATAATCAGTCAACACAATGCAAAAATATTGGAGCCAAAGGAAGACAAAAATCAAGAAGAAAGAACATGCAATTGTAGAGATAAAAAATCATGCCCTTTAGATGGTAATTGCCTCAAGCAATGTGTTGTCTACCAAGCAACTGTAACAACAGAAGACGAAAAGAAAATTTACATTGGACAAACGGAAGAAGAATTCAAAACAAGATACAACAATCATAAAAAGTCATTTACAAACACAAGATATAAGAATGAAACTACACTATCGAAGTATGTTTGGACTCTGAAAGAAAAGAACAAGGAATATAACATCAAATGGAAAGTCTTGCGAACAACAAATAAATACAAATGTGGAACACAAAAGTGCATGCTTTGTCTCGAAGAAAAGTACCAGTTCTTAACGAAGGAGTGCAAGGAAATGCTGAACAAGAAGACGGAGATCATCTCAACGTGCAGGCACAGAAAGAAATACCTATTGTCATCAATGAAACATCTATGAACGTTTATATATCAACAGCTATTCTATCTCTACACCTTGCCATCTCTCATACTGACTTTAAAATGTTTCTTTCCATAGTTGTAACGTTTGAAAATCGGTCGAATGGCCGTGAAACTATAGTACTAATAGTTACGTATTGAAAAACTTTTAACTTTTATTATATTTATATATATATATATATATATATATATATATATATATATTGAAAGAAAAACAACTATGTTTCTATCAACCGAACATGTTTCGGAATGTAATGATCATTCCATCTTCAGCGGTACAGGAATCCGATAAAACAACAGAAGTAAGCTTATATACAGATCAGCGTAAAATGCAAGAACCGATATCCATCAAATATGACGTGTAAAACTATGATGCTATGTACAGGCGAAAAATGACGTCATGAAAATCACAAATTCAAGTGCTCGAATCAGCGAGCATTTGAAAGCCTATCCCGTAGCCACTGAAATCTCTTTACATGAGCACCATCCTAAAGCTGAAAATTTCTCTATTATCGGTGCATCAGCCTATCCTCTTATCTTGGAGTCTATTCTTCTGAAAGAAAATATCGATATGCTATCTAATGAAAGGAATGGCTCAGTGCCCTTGCACTTGAATTTGTGATTTTCATGACGTCATTTTTCGCCTGTACATAGCATCATAGTTTTACACGTCATATTTGATGGATATCGGTTCTTGCATTTTACGCTGATCTGTATATAAGCTTACTTCTGTTGTTTTATCGGATTCCTGTACCGCTGAACATTCCGAAACATGTTCGGTTGATAGAAACATAGTTGTTTTTCTTTCAAAATATGTTCAAATTGGGCACGTTATGTCTGAACATTATCAAGCCAACCCTTGGCCCGAATTTCCAAGCTCAGGTGAAGATTGCAACATAGATTGGTGACAAAGTAACCAGGGCAGAACTACGTGTGAAATTTCTCAAAGATTGTCATGAAAGTGGTGTGATACCAAAGTTCCTACATTTCAAAATTCCTGCTCCTCTGAAATCCTCGAAGCAGCTGATCCGATAGACGTTGCAAAAGGAATTGCGAAAGGAGATTGGTAAGGCCTCAATAGATCTCAAGGCCAAAAGTGATAATGATAAAACAGTTGCTCAATCAATTATTGACCATACGTTGATCAAAGTCGAAAGTCGTATTTCGAAAATTCATGCCAAGAAGTTGAGTAGTTTAAAAAATCAGCAAACCCCTACTAAAATGGAATCGACGAAGAATGTGACTCCTATAGTCAATGTTTCTTCCTATAGGCTGTCGAAGGAAGAAGAAGAACTTTTTTCTCTTGGGATATCGATGTCCCTGCCCCAACAAAATTTCAACATGAATATTCAGAAAGCGGAGGCTGAAGGTCTTATTCATAGAATCAAAAGGCATGTTTCCGTTGATAATGATTTCATCTGTAAATTCAGAGGCATTTTCAAAAATTACTTCTCGAAACAAACGTTTTCGATGAAATGGTCCAAACATTTCAAATCTCTACGTAAGCTAGTTCAAAATAAAACGATTGTTGTCTGTCGCTTTGACAAAGGCAATGGCGTTTTCATTGAAGATCGCTCTTCTTACGTCGAAAAGATTGATAGAATTTTAGAAGACAATTCCAAATTCAAACCCTACAAGTATGATAAACGTTCGAAAAAAGATCCCTTCATTCTTGAAGAGGAGAGATTTAATCGAAAGCTCCAAAGTTTGAAGTCAAAGAAGCTTTTAAACAATGATATCATTGATAAACTTAAATCTGTTGGTTCTCGACCCGCGAGATTGTACGGACTCCCGAAAGTCCACAAAAATATCAACAATCCTCCGTATCGTCCCATTCTAAATATGAGAAATTCTTATCTCTCCAATTTGTTGGGTTGGTTGGATAATTTGCTGAAGCCCTTGCACTTGAATTTGTGATTTTCATGACGTCATTTTTCGCCTGTACATACACGTAGCATCATAGTTTTACACGTCATATTTGATGGATATCGGTTCTTGCATTTTACGCTGATCTGTATATAAGCTTACTTCTGTTGTTTTATCGGATTCCTGTACCGCTGAAGATGGAATGATCATTACATTCCGAAACATGTTCGGTTGATAGAAACATAGTTGTTTTTCTTTCAAAATATGTTCAAATTGGGCACGTTATGTCTGAATATATGTATATATATATATATATATATTTGAAGAGAAAAAGCAGGAAACGCAAACGGCGCCAAATAAGTGAAATAAAAATCAGCCAGATTCTCAAATAATGATTTATGCCGATTGATTTCTCAGTTTCACTGATTGTCAAGGCATCTAACAAAAAAGTGAGAAGAGGATACATGCATATCTATAAAAACATTTTAATAAGAACATGATTTTAAATGGCCTGAAGCTTGTGCTCGAGCGGAACTATTTCTCATTTCAAGATGAAATATTTTTACAAGTGTCTGGTACTGCGATGGGCACGAAAGTCGCCCCAACGTATGCTTCGTTGGTTATGGGATTTTTGGAAATGCAAATGTACATGAAGCATCGGGAAATTTACCCTACCTAATGCAGCTTATGAGATAGAACATTCTTGGCTGCGCTATTTAGATGATTGCTGGATCATCTGGAGAATTGAATACGGGGACTGTAATAAATTTTATAACATTATACAAAACTTACATCCATCGATCAAATTCACGAAAAATATGGACCGTAAAAGTATGAATTTTCTGGATGTCAAAGTTATATATGATTGCAACTCAAAATCTATCCATACAGATATCTACCGTAAATTGACAGATACAATGAATTTCGTACCATTCAAATCGGCCCATCCCCGTCATGTTCTCCATAACATCCCGTATAATTTGGCTAATCGTATTAAGCGTATCGTCTCCGATAAACATGTGCGAGACATAAGGTATCATGAACTGAAAATGAGATTATTGAATCTATGCTATCCTAACAATCTAATTGACGATGTTATTCATAAAGCTGAATCCCATGCAACCAAAGCAAAAGATCAATCGCACAAAACTGTTATTCCTTTTATAAGAACCTACAGTAAGAACAATCCTGACATTTTCAAAGAAGTGATCAAACCGTTGTCCAGTACCTTACCTTTTCTAAGATCGTTCCAAAATTTTGAGCTTAGGTCAACATTTCGCAAGCCCAGATCATTGATTTCCATCCCCTCCAACAAAAATAGAATGACTATTCTCGGGGTCCAGCGGTGTAAAGAAAGTCGCTGTAAAACTTGCGACTCCATAATTACCGGTAAAAGTATTACATTCCAAACCCCATTTGGCACCAAACATTTCGAAATAAATCAGAACCTTACCTGTATGTCGTCCAATGTTATTTATAAATTGCAATGTCGGAAATGCCATGAATATTATATTGGCCAAACCGGGGACAGTTTTAGAAAACGAATTACCGTCCACCGACAACAAATTTACAATGCTCAGTACTCGTTCCTCAAAGTAAGCAAACATATAGCTATGTGTGGTGAAGACTTCTATGCCACCCCTTTCTTTCAGCTATCTCCTAATGCTTCCAAGATAGAAAGGGAAAGAAAGGAGGCTATTTTCATAAAAAGATTTCTACCTACCTTGAATGCCTAGAGTATTTTATAGATATGCATGTATCCTCTTCTCACTTTTTTGTTAGATGCCTTGACAATCAGTGAAACTGAGAAATCGATCGGCATAAATCATTATTTGAGAATCTGGCTGATTTTTATTTCACTTATATATATATATATATATATATATATATATATATATATATATATATATATATATATATATATATGTATGTGATCGCGATCTTCCCGCCGTTTTCTACCGCTTTGATTTGAATGAATTAAAACAAATTCAGTGTCTCAAATCATGTTCTATACAGTGAAAACAAACAAATCAAATCTTACAAAATCAAAGATTCTGTTCGAAGTGTCCTCCATAGGATTCCTCGCACAACTTACATCGACGAGTAAATGATTCATAAGCCTTCCGAATCATCGATATCGAAATGTTGTCAAGTAAGTCCATCAACCTTTCCTTCAATGTCGTGGCTGTAGACGGTCTTGGGAGCTTGTACAATTCGTTGCGGATGTATCCCCAAAGCCAAAAGTCACAAACCGAAGGATCTGGACTTCTTGGAGGCTACTGGATAGACCCAGCACGACCAATCCATCGGTTGTTGAGTTGATTGTCGAGTAACTGTCGAACCACTATCGCAAAATGGGGAGGATCTCCATCTTGTTAATAAAATTTTCTCTTATGTCGATGCTGCTTGAGAAGTGGGATGACGTGAGTTTGAAGAACACGTTTGTAATGGTTTGAGTTCATGGTCGTCTCTAACAGTTCATACACAACCCCAAAGTCAGGTGACACCATAGCCCAGCACGTAATACCAGGTGAGCGCAGCGCCTTGTCTTCAGCAATCATCTTCGGATCATCCATGGCATACACGAAACGGTTGTGTTGGTACCAAAAAATGATTGGCCAAATTGGTACACGTGTAAAAACGCATAAAATTCCAACATTTTCTAGCTAGCATAGCATTGTCGAACATAGCGATCACAATCCTGGCATCCCGGGATTTAAGCAAATTTAGGGGGTATCGGTATCCCGGCAACGGTAACAGGGGTCCTGGGATTAATAATTTAAGATATTAGGTCACAATTGCCATCTCAGAAATGTAATTACACTTGTCTTCGATGTTTGACTGCAATGACGTTTGTTTGTATAGTCCCAATTTGTGACTATGACTTGTGCCTCGCGAACAAGTTATTTGAGGCTTTACCAACGGTCGTAATCTTCAAACTCCTTCATTTTATCACTTCACTCTCGTCTCTCAGCAAATATGTCAATTCTCATATTTATTATTTTAACACCTTTCCCCCTCTTGATGAGTGTCTTGATTGATGGAGTAGGCCTCTAAAATCGACTGAAAATAAAACCTCAGAAGCTAAATAGACAATTAACAGCACACATTCCTGCAAAGCATGGAAGCTGATGCCTCGCTCTATCCATTCTAAATCTTATGGTTAAAGTTGTGAATCTTATGGTTGACGATAAACATCGGAGTTAAATTTTGAATTTTGTTTCTTTTTTGACTCAATGGTGATCAATAAGTATACGAATAATTGCGCATTTGCCCTATGAGACTAAAAGGAGTTGAATCGAAATTTCCCTTTATCAATTATTCTTATCAGAAAAATTGCTGATAGCCCATCGGTTCCAAATGTATATACGTGTGTTATACCATCTATCGGACAATATTCAACAGTGAGAAGTACTAAATGCCTATAAACTGTAAAATTATTTAATTACTATTGCAGTACTGAGGTTGGCCACTAGGCTACTATCGAATTAAAGTATTTTGCCTAAATGGGTACAAAATTACTTGGTTAAAAACGTCTAAAGTGGTGCAAAAAATGCTTTGTTTAAAACGTTTAAATTGGTTCCATGAAAATGATTGAACATCACTGCCAGTCAAAAAACGTGTTCGCAAGTAGACCGACCACTTTTGGAATTCAAACTTTTTAAAGTTGAGTGACTTTTCAACTTGCGGTTTGATTCGGTTCATAACAATCATTTCGATCAGCTGGCAACACAAAGAAGAAAAGTTGGTTGGTAACTTGCTGGAAGCCGCAGATATCTTCAAGGTTTGGGAATTTTTGATAATTTTGGCTGTTCTCCATGACTTTAGGATGTACTTTTCATTAAGAATTCTTGTGAAAAGCAGCTTTACCGAGTCCTATGACTTAGTGAGAAACCTTTGGAAATATCTGGTCGTTGCTGGTTGTCTTTCCGGACTTAAAACTGTTGAGCGTTGTGTCGAGATAGTACTTCTATAGGCCTACTGATCGAGTCTATGATGATAGGTAGTTGATTTTGATCATATAGCATACCAGAGTTCTTGGAGGATTTTAATTCATTATAAACTGAGATGAATGTATCTCTTGATGTCTGGATACTTTCCCCACATCAACAAGGTGGCTGGCTAAGCCTACATCATTTCAGTGTCTTTTCGGCCTTGAGGTTGAATGCTGATCATCAGTTTTGCAGTTGGATCAATTAACCACTTCCAGAACTGAGTAACGAGACTAAGTCTTCTGTTACATAATTGGTAGAAGTGATTTGCGCAAAAAATCCTTAATTGAGACTGTCAAAAAATATAGACTTCTATATACGGCAACTCGGCTGGCGTCTTCTGAAATTTGAAACTTTCAATACGAAAAAATGGGAAAGGTTGTCAGCAATCCAGAAAAAACGAATAATAACAGAATATCTGGAGAAAGAAACAAACTGCTTTTTTATCTGAATGCCAAACAATCGAAATAAAAGAGACGACTTGCAGCCTGTATTATATTACCAGAAGCACAAAATGAAATTAGAAATGTTATGTATCCTAGCTTCGTAATCATATCTCTCTCTTCGTCCCTTAGAACAGGAAATAGTCTTCAACAGCATAATCTAAGGCTTGGATAAGACTCAAGTGCTTTTTAACACGTTCATCAACGTTAACCCTTATCGGTATACGCCGTCACATTTTGTTGCAAAGAATTCTTAAATAGCGATATCTTTGTTAATAATTACTCAATATATTTTTCCTCTTGTGACGATGAAGAAATGTTAACAATAAAGGTTCCCTGCGCTGATAAATTTTAATCCGTTGTTTAAGTCATGGCTCAGTTGCAAAACACCTTCATCGGTATAAGTGTCACGTTTTGTTGCATTCACAAAGGTCACCGATCTTGTCCTACTGCAGTCATCGTAATGACCGCAATATCGCTATTAATCTCTTTCACTAGTTAGCGATGGTTGATTACTTGCCTTCCAAAGTTACCTCTTGATTACTCATTGCCATCTTCCCATGGGCGTATCAATAAACACACGCAGCTATACATTTGAGAATACGGGAGAACGTTATCCCTCTGTGCGAACGCTCACTGGCGATATACGATGCAGTGCAGACGTGTGACCGCCAAACCTAGACTACGTGTTTCGTAAATTGCACAGTGATCTAACGTCAAACGATGACTCGACTAAGTGCTAAAGCCGCGATGGAATTGATCATGAATCTCAGCGAAAACAATGATTCGTTCGACGAAAGTGCATCAGAAGACGAAATTTTCGGTGAACTGTCTCCCATCAACGTTGATGTCGATCACATACTGTTTTTGAAATGGGCAACATGTCTCATGTACATGCATATACATGGATGTGTATACATCGGTATATCTGCATCAAGTCTCCTATGTAATAATAATAATAATATAATAACAAAATCTTTATTTTAAGAGGATGACACCGGTAGCAATAGCTAATTTACAATGGTCCTCTAGCATACAGAAAAACATGATTAGGTAGATAAAAGAGAATGAACATCAATTAGAAGTTTTTGAATAAATCACATATATAGTTTCGCTTAAATTTCAAAACACTGTCAGCCTCTCGGACACAGCGATTGCAGGAATTATAGAGTTCTGCACCTCGAACCACAAACCACAAGCGTCATCTTTCTTAGTTTGGTTCTAACTTTGGGAATACACAGGTATCCTTGTGTTGCAGATCGTGTCTTTTTCTCTTGTTCCTTGCGTAAAAACATGCGTTGTAAATAAGTTGGTGCTAACTGATTTAGGGCTTTATACACAAGTAGAGTCTGCTTAAAGTCGACTCGAGTGCGAAATTTCTTTGAATGAAGGTTTGGAGCTTTCACGTTTTGGGCGATCAAGCACAACTCTGATTGCAAGCTTTTGGAGTTTCTCAATTCTCGTTATGTGACAGGAACCACCCCACACCGATAAACAAAAGTCATAGCAAGATTGTATGTAGGCCATGAAGAAGATTCTCCGCATGACGAATTGGCAAGAATTGCTTTATCCTTCTCAACAAGCCATGTATGTAGATACCATACATCACATACAAGTGGATGTGCAATTAGTATATGGTGCAAACATTAATTGTACAAATCTGGAGATCGAAAAACGTAGAACACTTCTCCGACACGTGGCGTGGCGCGCTCCAATTAGAGCACTTCCGGCGATTGAATCAAACCAAACGCGGGAATCAGTTGGTGCTTTATTCGGCGCGCTCTATGTAATCTGCGTGAAGATTCCAATAGGGCCTCTGAGCAGGTACTAAGCTTATATACCGATTGCCTCATAAATAAAATATGGAAATCTACGACAGTTAACAAAAAATAAAATAAGTTTTGTTACATTGTGCTTTGGAGTCGCGTACAGCTGGAAAGGAAATCCGTCTTGCTGAAGAAATCACTGCATTTCCAGAACTCAGCAAAACTCAGAAGACGAATCATTGCAAGTCAGCGAGTCGATACACATTCCGAATTTCTGATACACATTTCTAGCCATATTAAGTAATTTGGATCGTTTTGTAGCTGAAAGATAACACAAAAAGAATAGTGCACCGGGCACTGCCATAAAAATTACATAAATTGAGAAAATGATAGGTAAATGTACATAAACTGTACATGTGCATTTCAGGTATTGCTCATCCCACTAAAAATAATAGCTTGCAACATTACTGATGAATGACTATCATATCAGCTTCTTATGAGACTGGACAAGGAATATGACATGAACATCGCGTTGGCCACGCTTTCTTCGCATTGGTCAATCACAAGTGTCAAGTTTAGAAGAAGTACAGTACAATATTAAAATGACTACTACTTTATTCGATATAAGGCATCAAAATCTACCTGTGTAAGTGACTAAGCTGCCACTTATTAACGACATCGACAGGGAGAGACTTCATGCAAGTGATTCTACTGCTTCAATAAATCGCTGAAATGAACCAATGCGAACGAAGCCTTCAGAAAGCATGGCCAATGCGTTTTCTGAAGTTGTTCTCAAGACACAGCATGACAAGTCATAACAGCAGCTGACTAAAATCAAATTTATTCATGAAAATTACAGTGACGCTTTCAAACATAGCATGAATGATTTGCAACACTGGAGCCAATTTCATTTTTGCGGAGAATTATAACTGAAAATGAGCATTTTAGGCATAAGACTATAGCTCTGTGCTAAATGTAAAGGCCGTCAACGAAGTACTATTCAGAAACTATTCACGCTCTACGCTGCAGGTGAGTGAAAATCTAAACTTTCAACATCAATTTACTTGGTGAATTTCAGTTACTTTATCTGAAATTGAAAGAAAACAATTGTCTCCTTCCCTGCCCTGAAAAGCTACGAAAGAGTAATCATAATACATGAAGCAATTGATATGGATGAAACGATCCGACTACATTAACTCTTGCATTCAGTTATCCACAATTTAATTTGTTTATCATCACTAATTTTCTAACCTGATCATGTGATCAATATCCTTACCATTTTCTGTTGTCAAGATACTTTTTAGAGTGAGAAAGATACACATATCTTCCGACACATACAGAATAGCACAGCATTCTACATTGAATGTAAAATGTCTTCAATTCAAATTGCTCAAAAACCATATTCATCAAAACAAATATCTGTAAGTCGAAAAAGGTGCAAATTATCTTCCTAATTGAAATTAAGCTGAACGATTTGCTCACAAGACTCCTCATAGCTATTGAATTTTTTTTTTTGATTCATTTCTCGCTAATCTCAGTCGATTGTTTCAGTTCGTGGTCAGTGTTGCCGAATTGGTGGCGCTAATGGGGAAGAAATTTTATTACATTCACATCGATATTTAAACAAAATATTTCAAATCCTAGAATATCGAGGGATATTCGCTGAAATCCTATAAAACTAAGTAAATCGGCTTCTAGCAAGCAGCATGTCGACATTGCTGAATATTTTAAGTGATTATTTCAATGACTGAAGCGGTCTCGCATCTTCGGGGGATTTTCGTGGCGGCTAGTGGCGACAAGCTTCTTGCCACGAGTCGGCAACAATTATTTGTTTAGTGGCGAGTTCGTGGCTGTTTTCGTGGCGAGGCGTTTACAGGGTACATCAAAGATCATTATCGGCTCACCTGAACCTATATTTAGTGATCATTGTTGTATCAATCATTTTCGACGAAAGTTGATCAAATGTCGCTTTCAGTTGAATTCATGCGACTTGGATCCTCCGACCTTTTTGATTTGTGCTTCACACGGTTTTTCTACCAGGCAGGAAGATTCCCATCCTTCTCCAAAAAAAAAACGTGAGGGCAAGAAATAATGTTCTCAGACAAACTAGTATCTCATTTTTGTCTCTGATGTGACCTTTAGCGCGTATGTGTGATCGAGACTAGGACGAAGAGACTTAGACTTCTCTACTAAATCACCGAGTGAAAAGACAATCCTTTTTTCACTATCACGGTTCATTCCTTCAACTATTACAAGCTTTGCATGCACTGCTGTCTCTGTACTTTTGTTTGGCGGAGAAAGTTGACATCAGGACAGTGACAGCTATGTACGAGAATGAAAAATTTGTTTGCATTATATTTCGGGTCCAGTAATAGGACGGAGTCCGGAGTCCAATAAAAATGATAGGACTCCGGGAGTGCGACTCCGACTACGACTCCACATCCCTGGTATATTTACGGTTCAATATCACTAACTTGCTTTACAGTACGACAGCACCGGGAAACTGGCGCCAGCTATAGAAGGAAACCGGCACTAACCCAGTTCCGCTACTGAGTAGCAAGGAAAGCAGTTGAGTTTCACATGCACATGATTTCAAATTCTTAATATTACTTCCAGCACTGATTGTGGCAATTATGTGATTTTGAGACATAGCTTTCCACTTACTTTTCTCAACCAAGCAAATCGCATAGTCGCCTTTAATTCCATAGTCAAGCATCATCAATTTGTTTTTCTGGTAGTATACGTGGATATATTTGTTCCGACAAGACTTTAACGTATTGACATTCAAAAATGCAGCTGCGCTAAACGCATCACCAGATGGATACCATTCTAATAATTTATAAGCTTCATCTTTGGAATAAACAATTTTGCACGTAGCGAACTTCCTCTTCTTTGTAGCACCGCTCCATGCAGTCAACATTCTGTTCTCGGACATTACATCAATTAATTGTTTAAAATCAGCTCCAGAATGAAAGTTTGCAAGTGATTTACACGGATGCTGTTGACAGAATTGAGTGGCCTGTGACCATTTCATTTTCGTCTTCGAGGGTTGATAAACCATTGAAAAAACTGAAATGGAAGATGAAATAGGTACAAAACGCAACTTTTAAACAGTTTCAACAGTTTGACATTTCAATATGAATTAAGAATTTCTTTCTTAACTAACTAATTTCTTCCCGTGGTAATTTGATTGAAAGTTTCAGCACTTGTCATTATATAATGATTTACTCAATTTAAAATCAGACTTTCAAGATTCCTTTTCGGTCGACTTGTGTCGGATTCTGGTCGTCGACGTCTAGAAGCTCCACAGATTAGTGTCTTGTCGATCGACATCCGCTCATATACAGTCCGTTTCATAAAAAGTGGATCATCCTAAAATTTGACTAAATAAAACATAAATATGATACGGAAAGCATTTTTCATGTTATTTCATGTCCCTAATATATTTAAATGTCCTTATATAATCTGATAAGCTATGATACAGTGACGGTTCTTAAGAAGCTAATATTTTGTGGCCCTACCCTTATTGTCAATGACATTGCTAATTCGTCTAGGCATTGATTCGATGGTATCGTTGATTTTTGACTGATCTAACTTTCTCCACTCTCTTTTTAACAGTGACGTAAGTTGTGATACGCCATCTGTAGGTAGCAGTGAACGACGAACGTTACGTTTTAGAATACTCCATACATTTTCTATGGGATTCAGATCAGGAGAGCGAACTGGCCAAGATAATGTCCTAAGCCCTAATTGAGACTTGCATAAGTTGACTCTACTATTCATGTGACACGTAGCATTATCATCCATAAATAACCAAGTCGATGGATCACCAAGTTGATCTGTCATTTGGCCAATGTTCATTGTAAAACATTCACATAGCGTTCAGAAATCATGGTTCCTTGCTGTATGTGAAGTTCAGAGCGGCCATTGGTCCAAATGCCAGCCCAAATCAGTAGAGTCGCACCACCTTGTACCCGGGGACGATGTAAATGTCTCGGAATTTCCTGATCAGATTTTATCCATAATCTCAATCGACCATCACTATCCTTCAGACGGACTGATACCTCATCAGACCAGACAACCCGATCCCATTGATTTCGCCAGTGACAATGACTCATTGCCCATCTGAGACGTTTTTTTGTATGCTGATCTGATAATTCGATCTGAGAGGGCCTCTTACAGCTCTTGAAATTCGACTCAATAAGTCTTCTACGAATAGTGGACTTAGAAATAGACGAGTCTAGTGCAGCCATCTCAGTTAACGAGAGACTTGGATCAACTTTAACAAATCTCAAAATTAGGCGGTCTCTACGTTTGGATGTTTTGCGTGGACGGCCAGATCCTTCTTTACGACAGAGTCGAAAATCATCATTATGCCATCGATGCACGCATGATTGTGTGAGGGACATTTAGTCGCTTGCTTGTAGCTCGCAAAGAAAATCCTAGTTCTAGCAAGGCTGACACTTTGCCTTTTGTGAATGCGATCTCGTTATTGTCTATTTGTGCTTTGTATAGTTTCAACCGGTAAGAGATAGATTTCTAGCTGAAAGCAATCAGGAGTGCTGCCAACACCACCGCAACGATGTCAGGAAGCTATGGAACATGAAGTCCAGTTAATCACATGTATCAGTTACATTATTGTTGATGAATAATGGTGCTATACTGGCTCTGATTGACCGATTTTCTTTATTTTTGTTTTGCTTGATAGCTTTCGGCTTGTAGAAAAACATATTACATAACAAAGGAAACAAATGTAATTTTATAAGAGTAAGGTATGATTTTGTGTAACATTGCTAAATGAAGATCAAATTATCTACTACTTTTTTATCTATAACAGGAAAACAACTCAATATTCATGCTTGAAATTTCCAACAATGATATTAGTAAGCACAACTGACATATCTTCCAAATTTCAGAGAAATTCGTTCAAGTTTGGTGGAGTTAGACAAAGTTGAAGTTAAGGCGATGTTTAAGGGTGATCCATTTTTTATGAAACAATCTGTAATTGCCATACTTATTCTACACGCACATCTCATAATATAGGGATGCCATAACTCTGTGGGAACTCATCTTACGAAAAGTTGGTACATTGCAGTAGTACTATTACACAACATGGGAGAGACGATCACCGAATTAACGCAAAATTGGATTTTTATTGATGATTTTATCCTAACATAAATCTTTGGCACCTGCAAAATGCTATCCGAAAATCCTATGTTCTCTAGTTATCCGAAGCTCGTTCTGTAGTAACAAATATTGATGAAGTACGTGCGACTTCACTAATGGAAGGTGTAAATATTTTTTTATTTGCTCAGAAGCATGGATGTCATCCGAAAAGCATGACATTGTCAATGTGTTAACCATTGAATTTGCTTGTATTCGTGATGAGAGAGAGAGAGCACGGCAGCTCAGTAACAGCTATTGAAATTGTTCAAGAATACAAGTATCTCGGGATGTTCATAGCAAATAGCGATAGAAAGTATAGAAAGCTATTAGAAAATAAGGGTAAAAAATCATAATATGCAACAGCAAAAACGTTTAGAGAATTTGGTCACGTTAATGGAAAAATCTTAAAAGATATTTTTGAAATTTTAACTTTATCGCAGATGAAATACTGTTGCGAATTCCTTTTCTATAAAAATCTAAAAGACCTGAATCGTATACAGCTCCAATTTTATAAAACGTTCTGCTATTTGAAAAGTTCTTAGTGTAATTTCTGTATCATAGGCAAATTTGGTATAAAGCCCTTTGAATTTCTTTTCTAAAATGCAGCAATTCGACTATGGATGAAATTAATTGATAACAATCAAAACAGTCTAAGTTCTAAATTATATAAAAGCGCTTTTAACAAGGTAAATTCAAGAGAATATTCCAATACATACAATGTAGATACATCAAACAAGAAAATTATTAATGAAATTGAATCTGTCAAACCTCTGGGAAAAACAACTTTATTGCAGTAAAAACACTTTTATCAAGATAGCCGACGAGCGAATGCAATGCTTCTTCAGAGAAGAAACCTGAAGACACTTCATGTCAAAAATTATGTCTCTGGGCTTAGTATTTTTCGTTTAATCAGAGAAAACATATACAATTTTATTTTGGCCAAAAGCTGAAATCTGCTTCCCATCGGAATTACATGTGTTGTTCTTTGATCCTGTCTGACAAGAAGAGGAACTCACTAGAACTCGGCAGACGTAACGATTCGTAGCAGGCACAGGGTGTGCATCATTCTGTGAAAGTCTCACTTTCGGCCTCGTTCCCTGCAGAAACTCGTTCTGGCTGCCGGACTATGCTCACATCTTAGCAAATTTCGTCAAAGATATCTAACAGAATTTATAAACACCACCAGGACAGAATTTGATATCATGTTGGACAACAGTAGCGGCATCATAATAAAGTCAATATCTATGTTCATTAAAGAAGTCAACAAGGAGAGAGCTATCTTGCAATTTTGAATGATGATCGACTTAAAGAATCGATGAAGCATAAAAGACTGCAATGATAATACATAATGGAATGGATAGCTATGCCGTATAGATAGTGGTTCCCCTGAAACAATGCCTTCTCGGTACACCTTGAAATGGATAGCTAAAACGAGATGCGTAAGTTGGAATCGACGTTTGAGTCAGAAAAGTTAACAGGAGTTCTTACAAAACAATGGATTGAATTGATGTCAACTGTCAGATAGACGACGATATGTACGTCATAACCGATAGCTATGTCGTACAAAATGAAACGCGACTTGATTATGCACAGCACAACAATAATATCTTATCAATTTCCTATCTTAGTGTTATACGTAGACGTTACAAAATGACACGCTATTGTTAGTTATTATTTAATAAATTATGAATATCGATCAGCCGATACTATCAATGTGAAATGATTAGGAAATTCATGCTGTTTCGTGCATCAACTGAATAATTACCTAAGCAAGTCGCAGGCAAGGGCCGGATCAGCTTCATACATATACATTTTACCAAATCCTCTAATCCTTTGTCATTACAGGTGAGTTGAAATATTAATTCAAAGTACAGTAGCATATTCATAACTACATATATCTACATATAGTTGAATTAAAACTCGCGTTCTTGGCGCTTTTTGTCACGAATAGATATAAATATTAACTTCTACACATCGAAGTGTCTTTTCTGTAAATCAATTAATCCTAGAATAATACTTCGTGATTTTTTTTGTTGTCTTATATTCGAAATTCATTTTCTGCCGGCCCTTGCAGGACGACTCTTAATAATAATTAATAAAGAATGATTGTGGACGTGACTGACGAAAGATTGAAATTGTATTAAAATAACTATCAAACAAGATAACTTTTTGAAAGTATGGATTGAATGATTCCTCCTCTCATTTCAAATATTTCAAATCCCGGTAATACATTGTCAACAAAACGTCATACATTCACGTGAATCCCATGTATATATCCCGCATCCTTGCTAACAAAATGCGTCCCTTCATTTCACTCAGTATCATTATTTCATAAACTTTGAACTGATTCATTGAACACTGCAACTTCATCTGTCCATGCTTCCATTCAAGTTGCGTATTGACTTTCATAAATAGGCTGTCATTGAATTTTTACCATCTCATTGTCATCTCGTACATTTCATTGGTGCTGAACTTGATACATCATAATTGTACGTTTACTTGGGTATTTTCACATGAAAATAAAACCCTTTGAATTTTGAATTTTGAGAGAGAGAGAAAATAAATAGCGAGAAACTAAATAAGTCAGAAATTTATGATAAATTAGTTGATGTCAATATGAAATCATTAACTACTGTGGTGAATTTGAATAAACAAACAATGTGTTCCGAAGAGCTAAGACTACTTAGGAAAATATGGAAAACAAAATGTGGAAAGTACAAAGCCGATCAATCTGAGCAAAACTTGAAGTTATTATCACAAACAAAAAGAGAACTTAATAAAAACATTAAAAAGGAAAAGAAGTCATTGCAACAGATAAAGCTAAATGATCTCCAAGCAGCAAGAGCTAATAATGACAGTAGAAGATATTGGGAATAATTGAACAAAAGCAGGACTAAGAAAAACACTAAAGATAAAACTTAGTTAACAGCTCATTCTTTTAAAGAAAGTATTAAAAACAGGAATGTCGATGTTGAAAATCTAAATAGCAATCGAAACGACGAAACTTTCATAGATCTAATATCACCTACCAAAAATAACGACTATTAATCAAACTATTACAACAGCGGAAATACTCAAAAACTTCAAAGGCTAGTGGCCCAGACGAAACAGTGTTTGAAGTGCTTAAGAATGACACGAACCAAATTAAGATCCTACATACTCTTAATCATAATCTTAATAAAATTATGATTGAACATGAAACTCCTTGGCATTCTACTTGAATCATCCCCTTTTTAGGAAGGGTGATAAAAATGATGTTAATTCTTGCCGACGTTTGAACTTATCTTCGTGTATTGAAAAATTATTGACTAGAATGCTAAATGATATGGCGTGATAAATATGAGATATTACATTAATCTCAAACAGGTTTCAGGAAAGATCACTCTACAATAGACAATATATGCATCTTAAAAGAAACAATATAAATATATATAAGAATGATAAGAAACTACTGCACGCATGCTTTGTTGATCTTTCGAAAGCATTTGATTCTGTCGAAAAAAGTAGACTAATAAGTAAATTGAGATGCATAATACCTATATATTGCTATTATTAATATATATTATGCAATTCAAAGCCCATAAAGTCTTGTTCAGTGATGAAGAGGGTGACGAATTCCAGGTGAAATTTGGTGTTCCACAAGGAGACAGCTTATCGCCCACTCTGTTTTGTATTTATATGAATGAGTTTTTAACTGAACTTTATCGAAATATAACGAAATATGATCCTGCTAAAATAGATATTTAAGAAATAGCGACACTCATATATGTTGACGACATTCTATTAATGAGTGAAACACAAATTGGCGTTATTCAACAGCTTACGTTTCTTCATACATTTTGTGAAGATAACAAATTAAAATTCAACTATAATAAGGCAAAGATAATGATCTTCAACGAAACTGGAAAATATGACACGCTAAATTTAACCGATGAGGATGATATAGGCCAATCACCAATAAAAATTGTAGACGAATGCAAATATTCAGGCTATTGGATCACTAAAATGACAGAAAACAGATAGAAGAGCTCATGAAAAAAGGAAAGGCATCAAAACACAGATAAATTACATATTACAAACATGCAATCAAACGAAATGCCAAGCGTTGTGGGATTGAAAATCGAAATTGAAGAAAATGCGAAAAGGACTAAGGAACTTGACGACATATTGCAAGAAAGGGATAGGAGGATCCTTGAACTTTTACAGGAAGCCAATGGAGCGAATAGTTGAAGCAAGCAAGAAGAGAAAGAACAGAGATGCTGAAATCGTGCCATATTTATGAAGAAGAATTGAAAAAACACGAAGATTTAGTGAAGGAACTGAAGAAAACAGTAGAAGGACTGAAAGCGAGGAAGTATAAATGGAACGATGACGACGACCTGTTATACAACATGTACTGAAAGAAGGAAGTGGATAACTTGGTCGAAAATCTGAGTAGAAAGATCAGTGAGGTCAATAGAAAAGTAGAGCAACCATTCCAGCAACGCTAGCCTTACATAAGTAATACTCGAAATCAACTTCAGCTGAAGAAGACAAACCTTCAGAATTATGGAACCTAATATATGTACTGATCACAGACCAATGAAAATTGATATAAGAATTGAATAAAAATCGACAGCAAATAATGCATCAAATAAGAATTTTAAAGCACAAATAAATTATGATAAACGCATCAGATGGACATTTACACATGACAGAAAAATATCGCCAAAATGTTTTAATTAAGGGATCAATCCTAATGGAAGAAATTAAAGAAAAGCAATAGAATAAGTCAGGAATTTACAATAAACTAATTGAGGCCAACAAGGAATCATTGCATTACATAAATTTAAGTTAATTAAGATAATGTCCAGATGAAATATAATGTCAATGAAATGATAAAGAATGACCCTAATCAAGTCGAAATATTGCACACACTTTTTTAAAAAAATTATGATAGACCGTGACACTCCTTGGCGTAGTAGCTGAATCACTCCCATTCATAAATCAAATTTGCAAGGACTAACCTTAGGCGAAACACAGTTAATAATGAATTAAATCACAAATCGAACTATTCAGTAAGTAAAACCAATGTGAAAAATAAGTATAAAACACAAATGTAAATGTTGAAAATATTCAAATGGTACATGTAGGTAATGAAAAAAAAGTACTGTAAATATAAGTAGAGTGAGAAAAAAATTGATGACTTACTCGAGAACTCCTGCCTGTCTGCCACACTGTGTGTTGGGCAGTGTAGTAATTGCGGAAATTGCTTATATGTATTGACAAAACTTAATCTGAAGGTCTGGTGGCCCAGATGCTTGCACATGTCAATTGCGTCAGAATGAAATGTAATGCTTTGATTGAGGAGAAGATGAAGTAGAAGATAACGATAAGTGAAAAGAATTTGATCCCTCAAAAGGACCCATGTGGCGTTACCTACAGGTTAAAGGAAATAACAACTACAACAGATTACCTAATTGAAAAAAAATAGGCAAGAAAGATGATGCTAACTCATATCGGTGTTTGAATCTATCTTCATGTATTGAGAAGCTAATGACAAGAATATTAAATGATAGATTAAACGTTTGGATGGATAAATACAAAATATTACATGAATCACAAACAGGTTTTAGGAAAGACAATTCTACGATTGGCAATATATGGATCTTAAAAGAAACGATACAAGCATATAAAAATGATAAGAAACCATTGTTCACGTGCTTTGTTGACCTTAAGAAAGTATTTGATTCTGTCTTAAAAAGTAGATTGATGACTAAAATAAATTAAAAATGCATTATGCACAAAAAATGAAATGCGTTATTCCTGATGGTAACTTTTTATCATTAATAGAACACATTATAAACGACAAAAAATATAAAGTTCTATTCAATGGAAAGGAAAGTGAAGAATTTCAGCTAGAAAGTGGTGTTCTTCAGGGAGACAGCTTGTTTCCAACTCTATTTTGCATATATATGAATGACTTTTGAAACGACTTGTATAGAAACATTGATGACCTTGATCCTGTAAAATAATAGATATTCATATATTGACACACATCTATGCAGATGATATTTTGTTGCTGAGCGAAACGCAAACTGGTCTAATCAAAAAAATTAAGCATCTACAAAACTTTTGCGAAGATAATAGTTTAAAATAAATTAAGAAAAGAGAAAAATAGTGATTTTTAATAAAAAACAAAAACATGAAAAACTTGTTATAAATGAAGACTTTTATTCTTCTTCAATTGACGTTGTGGAGGAAAATAAGTATTTAGGTATTTGGATCTCAAAAAGGGATAGAAAGCAGATAGAAGAATTAAGCAAAAAAGGAAATACCTAGGCATATGTAACTGCCAAAACCTTGAAGGAATTCTGCAATGATGATGGTAAAATACTAACAGAAGCATTTGAGATGTTAACGATATCAAAAATGAATTATGACAGTGAACTATTTTTTGAAAAAAATTTAAATGATTTAAATCGTGTGATTGTGCAATTTTATAAACAATTTCACCATTTACGAATGACTACACCTAACAGGAGTAGGAGAATTATTATAGGAGAATTTGGTATAAAACCAATGGAATTTTATCGCTATAAATCAGCAATTGACTATTTTCTTAAGTTAGATAGCAGCGATAATATGAGATAAATCACACGAGTATTCAAAAACATAAAAAATGATATAGACCAGAACTCATTCCGCAATACTTGGTACATTAGAATAAGTAATTTATCAGACAAAATCAAATTCAGGGAAATGCAAAGCATGGTGTGTTTACTCACGAACATACAATCTAAATATCTATGTTCCATAGACCATATCTGTTTTCCCACGCTCAGTTATGATTCATGTGATTGGACTATTCCGCGTTGTCGATGCACGTATTAGTATGGAGAAAGCTATGTACAGCGTTGTCGACTGAGCGCGCAATAAAGGCCGTTTACATCCGTATGTACAGTCCGTTTCATAAAAAGTGGATCATCCTGAAATTTGACTAAATAAAACATAAGTATGATACAGAAAGCATTTTTCATGTTATTTCATGTCCCTAATATATTTAAATGTCCTTATATAATCTGATAAGCTATGATACAGTAACGGTTCTTAAGAAGCTAATATTTTGTGGCCCTACCCTTATTGTCAATGACATTGCTAATTCGTCTAGGCATTGATTCGATGATATCGTTGATTTTTTGACTGATCTAACTTTCTCCACTCTCTTTTTAACAGTGACGTAAGTTGTGATACGCCATCTGTAGGTAGCAGTGAACGACGAACGTTACGTTTTAGAATACTCCATACATTTTCTATGGGATTCAGATCAGGAGAGCGAACTGGCCAAGATAATGTCCTAAGCCCTAATTGAGACTTGCATAAGTTGACTCTACTATTCATGTGACACGTAGCATTATCATCCATAAATAACCAAGTCGATGGATCACCAAGTTGATCTGTCATTTGGCCAATGTTCATTGTAAAACATTCACATAGCGTTCAGAAATCATGGTTCCTTGCTGTATGTGAAGTTCAGAGCGGCCATTGGTTCAAATGCCAGCCCAAATCAGTAGAGTCGCACCACCTTGTACCCGGGGACGATGTAAATGTCTCGGAATTTCCTGATCAGATTTTATCCATAATCTCAATCGACCATCACTATCCTTCAGACGGACTGATGCCTCATCAGACCAGACAACCCGATCCCATTGATTTCGCCAGTGACAATGACTCATTGCCCATCTGAGACGTCTTTTTGTATGCTGATATGATAATTCGATCTGAGAGGGCCTCTTGCAGCATTTGAAATTCGACTTAATAAGTCTTCTACGAATAGTGGACTTAGAAATAGACGAGTCTAGTGCAGCCATCTCAGTTAACGAGAGACTTGGATCAACTTTAACAAATCTCAAAATTAGGCGGTCTCTACGTTTGGATGCTTTGCGTGGACGGCCAGATCCCTCTTTACGACAGAGTCGAAAATCATCATTATGCCATCGATGCACATTTGTGTAAGGGACATTTTGTCGCTTGATTGTATCTCGCAAAGAAAACCCTAGTTCTAGCAAGGCTGACACTTTGCCTTTTGTGAATGCGATCTCGTTATTGTTCATTTGTGCTTTGTATTGTTTTCAACCGGTAAGAGATAGATTTCTAGCTGAAAGCAATCAGGAGTGCTGCCAACACCACCGCAACGAAGTCAGGAAGCTATGGAACATGAAGTCCAGTTAATCACATGTAGCAGTTACATTATTGTTGATGAATAATGGTGCTATACTGGCTCTGATTGACCGATTTTCTTTATTTTTGTTTTGCTTGATAGCTTTGGCTTGTAGAACAACATATTACATAACAAAGGAAACAAATGTACTTTTATAAGAGTGAGGTATGATTTTGTGTAACATTGCTAAATGAAGATCAAATGTCTACTACTTTTTTATCTATAACGGGAAAACAACTCAATATTCATGCTTGAAATTTCCAACAATGATATTAGTAAGCACATCTGACATATCTTCCAAATTTCAGAGAAATTCGTTCAAGTTTGGCGGAGTTAGACAAAGTTGAAGTTAAGGCGATGTTTAAGGGTGATCCATTTTTTATGAAACAAACTGTATTTACAATACGAAGGAACGCTTTGTAAACACAAAGTTGGCGTCACCCATTACATTTCACAGAAGTAAATAAGTTGTTCATAAAGGTCTGTGTTTGTGTCTGTATTTTTCAGTTGTTTGAAGGTTGTTTGACTGTGATACTTGAATTATAGATGAATCTCGTCTTCAATGACCGTTGCTGGCGGTTATATTCTCCTCGCAGATATTGGAAACGAGATTGACACTTTTCAGCACTCTCAGCTCCGATCGACTCAGATATCTCTGCCCATGCTGATCTTCTTTTCACATTGTCTTTATAATCGCTGCTTCTAATGTCATAGAGGCAACTTCGTTTTCGTACTTCATTCAGTAACGATTCGTCAAAGTTCTTTTGTGCTTCTTTTTTCTCAGAGCCGTTCATCATCGTGAATTCGTGATTGAAATCAGAAAATACACTGTTGACTACTAGCGTTGTAGACTTGACACGCGTACAGTATACTCACACGCACGCTTCATTCTCCGATGTAACTCATTAGCCAATCAGATGATTCTGTATTTACAGACGAGTTGAGTTTCTTTGAACTCGTCTGTATTTAGTAGAATCAGCCTTCTGTGTTATTCTCGTGAACCCTTCTGTAAACACAGAGAGCTACTCCACCTCTGTAAAACAGAGGGACTTCGGTAGATACAGAAGCTAAAATACAGGCGGATGTAAACCAGCCTTAAGAGCTTGTATCGTATGAAAGTGATTCATCATAACTAACTTACTAACATCGCCTTGGTTGAATACAGACACTTGCTGCAGACGACTGATGGTTTTTTTTAACTTACCGTAGATCATTCGCGGGAAACAGCATATTAACCCTTTCACAGCGGCTAATGTATTGAAAAATTATTCCTTCACATGCGGATGGCTCGCTGTGCGAGTCATAAGAAGTTTTCCTCTCAGTGCGGCATGGCCTGCTCTACGAGCCATAAAATTCAGCGGGAAAACACGTGTTAAAGTGATAAGATAATGAAGGACGAAATGTTGATAACTTTGGAGAACATTTTTTTACTTGGGGGCGTATCGGTATCACTTATCGCAAAACATGTCATTGTCATCCAAACGTTGACGCGGAAACCCTTTTATCTCAAACAGTGCATTTGCTAATATTTGGCTAATAAACCTGATTTCTTCAGAACTGATTTTTTTCCAACTGAGATTGTGAACACTAACTATTATGTACCGCAAACGATATTCACTCGATCGTACTGTAGAATTGATCTGCCTAAACAGTGACGACGAAATGGATAATGTTAGTGAAAGCGACTCTGATGATTCAGATCAGTTTTCTGATCTTGATGACTCCGTCCTACCGCAGTTGACTATGTTGCCGCCCGATCCATCACCTGTTAATTTTACGTCATTCGCCAAAGCTGATTCTCCACCTAATCTCAAGGATTCTTTCGTGTCCTCCGCTTCCGGCTCCGCTGCTGTTTCTCGCACGACTTCTGCTCAAATTGCCAGTCCGTGGAAATTTGTCGAAGAGGCGAACGATAGTCGCTCGGGGCTCCCACCCTTTCTCGGTGCCCCGGGTCTTCGAACAACATACGAAGAAGCAATGCTGTCAAACACAAGTGATGTTGACATTTGCAGAAATGCTCTCAGTTTTTTTATTACGGATGAGTTAATCGAAACACTTGTGCAATTTACAAATATTCGTGCTTCGATCTATCTTCAAACAAAAGCTCTAAAGCCCCATTCTCGCTTTAGAAATTGGACTAATTGCTCTTTCGCCGAAATGAAGAAATTCATCGGTATTGTACTGCTGATGGGCGCCGTGAGGAAGCCTCAACTCACTGACTACTTGAGTACTGATGATTTAGTTTGTACTCCCTTCCTTCACTCCGAATTTTCTCTTACACGAGATCGTTTTCTCTTGATTTTACATTTCATTCGATTCGCAAATTATGAAAATCTCGGTGGCGAAGAGAATTGTCTTCGTAAGATTCAGCCATTTGTTAACTTGATTCGTTCGATTTGTAAGGATGTGTATAGGCCATCTCAGAATGTGACTGTGGACGAGTCTTTACTTTTATATAAAGGTCGGCTGTATTTTAAACAATACATACCGGCGAAGAGAAGGCGCTTCGGAATCAAAATTTATTTTTTATGCGAAAGTGACTCTGGTTTTACATTGAACTTTTCATTTCACACTGTAAAAGCAGATCATGATCAGTTTGCCTCCGCTTGTTCCAGTCTCAGTGTTTCGGAGCGAATCGTTGTTCATCTTTGTGATGAACTATTGGATTTAGGATACACTGTTTGGTGTGATAATTGGTTCAACAGTGTCAGGTTGGCCAATTATTTATTATCAAGAAGAACGCTTTTAGTCGGCACTATTCGTCCGAACCGTGGTGTCCCGCCCATGCTTCAGGAGGCCGTGGTAAATGTAAGAGAGACAAAGTTTTTGCGTTCGGACGACTTGCTTCTATCTAAATTTTGTGATAGAAAGTCGTCTGGACAGAAAATTGTTTTTATGATTGATACAAAAAACAAAGTTGCTCTTTCCGATTGTCAGCGTGTTATAAAAGGTGGAAAGAGAATAATTTTTAGAAATAGTAGCCTACTACCATGTCGGAGTATAACAAATTTATGGGAGGAGTTGATCGTGCTGATCAAATTTTACGTACTTATGACGCAACTCGAAAATCATACCGCTGGTTCCATAAAGTGTGCATACATCTTATTCAACGAATGTGCCTCAATGCCCACATTGTTTATTCCATTTACGGGGGCAAGGAAAAATATCAAAATTTTTTTATGTCATGTGTTCGTCTCTTTCTGTGTGAAACAGGGGTAGGGAGGCAACCTCTTATACCTCGAAATGCGTCGTGTGCTTCAAACTCGCATTTTCCATCTAAGTTTCAACCAAGAGGAAATAACATTCATCCGACTAAAAGATGCCGTGTGTGTTATTCACTTGGTAGGATTAAAAAAACTACCGTATTTTGTGATGCCTGTCCAGGAAAACCGGGACTTTGCATTACTCCATGTTTTGGTAATTACCACTCAAAATAAATTTCTTTTCACTGCGTATTTTTACTTTTATGGGGTTTATTGGAATATTTAATCATGTGAATGACGACATGTCAACCATTCAGACGATACACAGAAGCTCAAGAATAACGCGTGCTCCATCCTGACTTGAATGTAGCCCTGTTTGATCAAATTTAGAGTATTAGGCGTATGATTAAATTTAGAGTCTAAACGTACTTGTAAAATTTGTGATCAATGTGATAAAACGTTCAATTCATTATACGATTTCGATGGTTTTGGAAATACGATAAACATGTACTAAGAGTACTGAGACATAAATCTTTATTCATACAAATATAATAGCCAAATAATAAACTTCTGAAGCTCAATCCAGATAAATATCTATGTTCAATAATTATTTAATGAATTAAACCCAATGACGAAAATGAAAAATTCAGAAATTTCTTGTATCTCTGTCCGCCTTGTTTTCTATGTTTAGTTTTAAAATTAAGTACGTATGTTGACTACTTGCATATTCGCAGTGGATTACATGCAATAATTTAATAAATGAAACATTATAATTCAATTATAATCATAATCAACTTTCGTAGTTCAGATATATTCAGCCACATCAAAATTATTAGTCAACTATAGCTGACCGCCCACTCGGAAAATTCAAGAATATATATATATACATTCAAGACATGAATATAGATATATTGAGAAATAACTTGGAGAGGAAATAACATTCATCCGACTAAAAGATGCCGTGTGTGTTATTCACTTGGTAGGATTAAAAAAACTACCGTATTTTGTGATGCCTGTCCAGGGAAACCGGGACTTTGCATTAGTCCATGTTTTGGCAATTACCACTCCATATTGCATCCATCCATCCTGCTTTCTTCGTTATTGCATGATCAATCTTGAAGATAGTAAAAGTCAAATATGTGGATTATATATTAAAATTATGTATTTAAAGGAGCTTTCGGTTGCACGAATATTCTCATTTGGGGATTGGAGGGTAGACCTTCAATGTTTGTTATTTAAAAAGAAAAATCCCGATTTTCTATAACTGAGCAGGAAAGGTGCTGAAATGCATCGTTCGATCTTAAAATATCGGAGTTATTCTATCTAAATGACAAACAGTGAACTAGCAGAGGCCTACACTCCAATGCCCTGAATAAAAATATTGCAATTACAATTTGAATTTATCAGCGGCGTAGGGTGCCGTTTTGAAAAAGGAATTCGAGGAAAATCTGAATATAGGGTGATCCACATACATTATTTCAATCTATTCATATGCAAGCGCTTACATGCAAGACAAGTAATTACTACTGTACACGGATATGTGCAAAACTTCGCCTTAAATCAAACTATGCTCCGCATACATTTTGCATTGATGCAGGGGTCTTCAAAAATTAATTGAACCTCAATTAATTGATGTCAATTAATTGATTGCGCTGAATTTCATTTATCAATTAATTTATTGTATTCAACTCAGTATCATTAATTGATTGTTTTCATTTCCAATTATCAATCAATTGATTGCTGCATGTCCCAATATCAATTGATTGATTGATTCATAATCAATTAATTGGTTCAATTATTTTATCAAGTTTCACTCCATTGTAATATATAGCATTACAATTCACCTAAGATTTTCGCTTCTTCCTGCGCATCCACTGTACAAAATTCATTCTGCTGACTCAATCTGACACCTCTCAACTCTCTGATCTACTGCATATTCTTCAACTTGATTGCCCTTACTTGTCAAGCTTCGAAAGTCATTATCCATGGACAACTAGATAATATAGGGGGAGGGTCAAAGCTGAGAGTTCATGAAACGATGATAATTATTGAAATCTGAATCAATAAAATCAGTGAACATCAAAACTATGGGGATGCAAAATGATCATGCAATATTAATACCGGCATTTTAACTGATTGAATCGAGTTCCAATATGAATACAATTATTCTAGGCTAACTCTATTTTATGAAATATAGGCCTACATGTTTTTCCATTGACTAATTAATAATTATCGATCAGTTAATTAATAAATTCTAGTATCAATTAATTGATTGGGTACATTTCAATATCAATTAATTGATTGTCTGTAATTCCAATTACCAATTAATTGATTGCCCAGGAGTCCAATGCCAATTAATTGATTAGTCAAACTTTCAATTAAAATTAATTGATTGGTAAAAATATCAATTACAATTAATTGATTGGATTGAGCAATATAATTGCAATCAATTTTTGATGACCCTTGCATTGATGTAGGCCCGCTATATGCATGCACAGTTGCACATATCAAAAACACTACACATCAAGAAATTGAAAAAATTAAATGATAGCTTGCTTGTGAAGAATTCCATAGTTATAATCCAAACATTGAACACATGCAAACGTAGATCACGACAACGCTACTTTATTTTACAAAATTCATCAAAATCATAGGAATTTTGTTTTGATGAAAGTTCGAAAAACATATTTTTTCAATTACTTCCGAATAACATTTCATGTCAATTTCTTGTTTGTTTTCAAGTACTCCAAACGATCTGAGATTTCACACCAAAAGTTGTCAAAGTGTATCTGAATCAACTGAAAGTTGTCCTATTTCAACAACACCATTCAAATTCCTTGGTTGAACAGTGGATATGATAAAGCATCCTCAGCGGTTCTGTATTTGTCTCTGTATAACTGCGTATGATTCCATGATTACACGAATGATGGCAAAAACAGCTGCTTCCCAATTGCCCCGCATTCTCTATCCCGACAATGTTATTCAGCCCGCCAGGTTGAATAGTAGCCTTATGCTTGTAGCATTGAAGCTGATAGTATAGGCGTCGACACGGTGTCTTAATTAAGGAGTCTTGTGATAAGCCACCTAATATAAGTTCTATTGTTGCTAAATCTTAGAGGAGACGTCCAAGAAACAAGAAGTGGAATCAAAATTAACGCTGATTGATATCGTTGCTTTTTACAATAGCTACTTTGGAATCAAACCGAATCACTAAGCCGTAAAACAGTTTGCTAATCATCATTAAAAATCGATGGAATCAATTCACAACTCAACACAGAAAATAAATAGATATTCAGGGAATGCTGTGAATACTATACCCGCCACGCTACTGGAATTTATTCTTATTATAAAAATGTCTATGCAATGAATCCTCTTAGCGAACATTTTAATTTGAGCCTATACAGCCCTACGTATATTCTCACTTTAGAGTATGGCGACTTTTTTTGAGCACTCTGTACATTTTATTTCTGTGCATATTGGTATAATATATTTTCGGCCATCCTCGCAGTTGACTTCTTCCTTGATTATATTTTAGAAGCGAAGGCGATAATGTTGTTGTCATCGACCACGTTTATCCTTCATTCATACATTCTAACGTTTTGATCACTCATTTGTTACTTTGATATTACAATCGGGAAACATCAGAAAACAGGTAAATTCATTAGCGGGAACCTGGTGTACGATGTGGCTTATCGGTGTCTGAGCCGCCGATCAGGCGATATGTGATTAGGACCGAAGGAGATAAGGAGATAAGAACGCCTCTGTCGTCAGCACCTCACAATACTGCCGCATAGGACAGAATTTTAAGAAATATCATCGCCGCAACACAGAGAAAGTTTTCGTGGCTCGCTCTGCGAGCCATGCCGCAGTGAAGGGGTTAATTAGGTTAAAGTAATTACATGGCGCCCAACTGCAAAGAGCTCATCACGACCTCTTCAAATTGTGCAATATTTCTTCGTGAATAACTGCTACGATAATCGACGAATCAGATTGGCATATTGACCTCTACAGTTGAACTTAGATCAGCCCGAATATTTTGCTACTTGGATAACCGTTCGGAATATATTGAAGATGTTGCTGCATGTGATCGGTATGTGCTGCATGTGTAAATTGTGGAGACAATAGCCATTGGATTCCGGTGAGACCATTCCATGTTATAGATAAAGTTAGATGCGATCAATTCAATATTAATTGGGAGAATCTCAGTGTAGATTTTGATTGACTAATATCGAACTTGAAGTACTACTGTCAAATTAATTAACACTGGTATTAGCAACTATCAATTAAGTAACACTTGTAAATACCCGCGTATAGGACGCATTTTTTCTTAAGAAGTTGACCTAATAACCCATCTGCGTCTTATCCATGGATGCTTTTATTATAAAAACTATGCATTCATCATAAAATCAAAAATTTATTGTAAAAATTTCACGCTTACAAAATGTATCAATTTGAGAAGTGCACTGTTGTTTTCTGACGCACAGAACTTGATTTTGGATTACGCGCAATACTGATGATCAATGTCGATTTGAACAATAAACCCATCCTTTCCACGATAGTCTACATAGGCTAGACAGACTGTTGCTGACTGATACATCCACTGCGTCCTATACATGGTATCGTCCTATACGCGGGTATTTACGGTAACCTGTGGCAGATAGCTCAATGTAGTCCTGACGGTCAGAGCATGGCGTTTAGACGAAAACTTGCAAACAAGACGCAGAGAGGTTTTACAAGGATTAAAACTGCCAATGGCCCGTGCGATACTCCCCGGACTTCACCGCTATCTCGAAGGAACGCCTACCCAACCATAGGCATCGGAAGTGTTACGCCAAAAACCTCCTTACCATGCACCCTTTCAGTGAGTTTGAGAAACGGCCTGATAGCAGAGCCACCGACACTTGCCAAAGGCAAACAGGACCATGAAAGTCAACTCTCTTCTTTATAGTGGATGTTTGATGAGCTAGGAATCCTCGCTCGTTCAATCAGAACTCACATACACTATTATAAATGCCCTGGTTGACTTCAGCAGGTTCGAAAACCCCTGAAAACATCCAAAAAACGAATTTAAAATTTTCGGCATTATATCACTACTTATAAAAGGTTTGTAAGAACTATAGTATTTCATCACATTTTAAAATCAAAGATCAGTGGTAGCAGTTGACAAAACATATCCACTTCTGCACCACATGACACAAAACATGCCCGATCCTGGACAAAATCCCTTCTCTGCTTGTAGTCTCACCCTTCTCTCAACACATGCCCGGCTCACTCCACCCTCTCTCCCGAAGAGATGAAGTCATAGTCAACTTATGGCCTCCTGACTCTGCTTGTAGTCTTATCACATACCCGGAAACGTCCAGCGCTCAGTAATACATCACGCCTTCACATTTTCCCGTTTTTAACACTACTTATAAAACCATAGGTAGTCACATCGCATATTTTATGATGTGGGACGGAAACCAAAAGTCAAACGGTCACGGTGCACATTTGCACTTCGCGTATACTATTATGAAATGTTTTTGCGAATCTAAGTTACAATGTAACAATTGTTTAATAGAGAAACAAATTTGCTAAAAAAGTAGTAAAATGATATTATGTAAACAGTTTAACTCTCACTGGCGTTCTTAATCTTTTCATTTTTTATTCCGGTCTGTTCCGATTTCATTTCATTTTTATTCCGGTTTGTTCCGAACTGAACTAGTGTGTTTTCAGTGTTTCTATATCAAATGAAGAATATTCCGGCGTCAACATGAAGGCAGGTTCTTTTCGGAGCAGAGAAAATACCGATTATTTGTTCAGAAGAATCTTAAAATATATGTTAAATAAATGTAAAATAAATGATAAAAATATATGTACTGCATAAAAAGATGTGAAAAGATGTAAGAAGTATAATACAAATTTATTTCCTTTAAAATGTTGGACAAAAACCAAAACAAAAAGTTTTATTGCAAAATATGTGATAAGAAAATAAAAACAAATAGAGGTTATCAATCTCATTTACGAAGTAGAGCACATAAAGAAAACGTAGTCAAATATGATGAAAGTAATGAAACTAAATTAAAGGAATATATGAACTATATAAATACATTACCTGTTAATGTACAGGTTGAGTTTGAAGACTACAAAAGAGTTTGAAGATTATTCACACTCCGAATATAAAACAATTTTTCCTGAAGATAACGATCCAAAACAAAAAACATAAGTTACTTATTTAGAACCGAAGTTTCCCACTATGTGTTCAATGATGATGATTATGTTTATGATTCTGATTATGATTCTAATTCTAATTCGAACTCTGAGTTCTCAATCATTTACTCTGGCACATTAACAAACTTCTTGAATATATTTAGAAAGTCTTTTAAATGTTGAATGAATGAAGAAGTACTTCGTAAGAAGATTGGAAACAATAGAAACAAATTTTTAGGCTTCCCTCTCACGAAAAGTTACATTGCCTGACCCTTCCTCTGTGAAATAGAAACAATGATGAAACAATTCAAGGACATCTTACTAAATCACATGAAATTCATACAACCCACATTAGAAATAATGTAAAGTGGATTATCTGATGCGATAATTGAAGCTGAGCTACGTGAATCTAAATGGAGATTTGTTAGAATAGTTTCTAAGAAATTAGTAACTAATAAATATAAAAATAATACTGGTGGTTGCTATGTTCCTTTACCTTTCAGCTCTTCCCAAATAATTAACATGCAAAATAGAGATGATGAATGCTGCTTTTTTGGAGTGCTATAGCACATTTACATCCAACAAAAAATCATAAAGAAAGATTGAGTAATTATAATAAAGAAGAATACATATGGATTTAATCTCTCTGATGGCTTGAATGAATTCCCATATGGATATAATAAACTAACAAAGTTTCATAATAAAGATTTACATATTGTAAAAGTAAATGTAATTTAGCTAACTGTTAAGTATATTTCAACTGGTAATTGTAAAAACACATCACATCAAATTGTAAGCGGTGAAAATGCAGTTTTATTTAGATAATGAGGAAAAATGTAGAAAGGAAATACAAATGATAACGTAGCAATTACACGCATCATAATATTTTTCACCGAGGAGAACTTATATGTATTGATAAACATGAGATAATAAAAACATTAATGCCAATAATGGTTAATCACAATAATTACAAAGGAGGTTCAGGTTCTCTAGATTATCCATCTTAAGCGAACATAATATATTACAAGGGACATTATGTATTACACTGTATGTGAAGATGTTTCTATATTTACAAAATCATTAGATAACGCTAGTTTCTCCTGTCTTCAATGTATGACTAGTTTTAGAACTGAACAAGCATTGAATAATCATTTAGCAAATTGTCAAGAAAATGAAGCAGTTAGAAACACTTTTCCTAAAGAAGATTATTTAGAATGCAAAAAATGCAATGAATGCAATAAATACAATAAATACAAAAACACAGTACCTTTTTCAATATATTGTGATATTGAAGCATTTAATATGAAAGTGGATGATAATAATAATTTAAATACAAAAAGTATTCTATCTATAGACAAAAACCATTTTGTTGGGGTAGGTATATTCATTCAAATTATCATAACTTATTTCAATTAAAGATATATTGACTACTATGGATGGGCTAGTTCAGAAATGTTTACAAAGACAGTAGAAGCATTGCACAATTACTGAAAGCAAATATACCAATGGTTCGTTTATCAGATCAACAAGAGATACAGTTTAAAGAAGAAACAAATTGTTATTATTGTAACAAAAAATTAGGAATCGATAAAGCAAAAGATCACGACCATCTAAATGGAATATATAGAGGTGCAGCACATAATTCCTGCAATATCAATGCAAATAAAAAGAGATATAACTTTGTTCCTTTATATTTCTACAATGGTTCTAGATATGATTTCTATTTAATGATAAATGATTTATTCTCATCTGAAATATTGCAACGACTAAGAACAGACGTTCTATGTAAAACAGAAGAAGAATGTTTTTCAATGCGATTTGGTTGTATTAGAATATTAGATGCATTGAGATTTTTCAGTCCATATTCAATAAAGGCTATGGGAAAAACATTAAAACCTGATCAATGCAAAATATTGAGTAATGTAATTTGAAGTCCCTGAAAGTATAAATATATATATATATATATATATATATTAACGAAAGGTTACAACCTTGCGCGCACGCGCTGACGGAAAGTTGCAGAAGAACAACAAACAGCAGACTGAAAAGTGAGATTGAGAGCCTGTAGGTCTGACTGGAAGCAGTCAATTAAGGTCTGAGTCCGGCCTTGTCCTCTTCGAAAATGTTCCGAGGGTTGATTCAGGAGGACCAAAGAAAGCGGAATTTTGTTACCTCTGCCGAAGCTTCGCAGGCAGTGGCCAATCAGACGTTGACGACGTTGCCGCAAGGTGACACTCAGAGGGGCAACACCAGTTCGCGCCAATAGCACTTTATTCGATATTTTCTGCGGGTAGTGTATGCCCAGAGCGTTGCGGAGGAGAGACCTATGAGCAGCATCCATGACCTGCCTTCTCGTGTCGGTAGTGGAACTGCTTCTAAACCGTAGGGGAGTATGGGTTCCACGATTGATTGAAATATTCGCACTTCCAGACGGTCTCTGGCAGTGGAGTTGAAAATCTTCTTCAAAAGGTGAGATGCTGGCCAGGCCAAGCATTTTCTCTCGTGAAAGATGGAGTCCGGTGACATGATGTGGCTGCCGAGGTACGTAAAGTCCTTACATACAGAAATCGTCTCTCCGAAAGTAAGAGAAAGTGATGGAGTGTTGTTGAAACCAAGGTGTAGGACCTTGGTCTTTTTAGCGTTAATTTGAAGACCGACACGTGCACACTCTTCACACAGCTTTAAGAGCGCGAGTTGGGCTGCTGGAGGGCTGTGTCAGATAAGTGCGATGTCATCTTACATATGAATATAAGTGCAACATAAAGCACTTATATAAATAATGCACATAAGTGCAACATATAAGTGCTTACATAAGTGCAATATTTTTATATGAATATATAAATGGAGACATCAGTAGAGTGAATGAAATAATGCAAGAACAACAGCTTCCTCCAAATAGAAAATTTAGATCAACACTAAGGCAAACCAAGTTTACGAAAGAAGAGTATGAGGAAGCAAAAAAGAATTGGAAATTAAATTGTACACTGCAAACCAAACTGTGCCCAAGATGTGACCGATTGTGTGCCCGACGCATTTTCGTCACATCGGTCACATTTGGTCACATATATGACTTCCATGTGACCTATGATGAATCATCATAAGTCATGCACATACGGCGAGTACTTGATGAGAATAATTCAAATCAATTTTACGAATACTTTTCGGTATGTTTTGTTCAAATATATCATTGGCAAGAAGATAATATCACATTGAACCTGGTTTGATTAAAAAATGTTTTAATGAGGATAATGATTATGTATAGTTTAAAAATGCGACACATTCTTCGTCACAAATCGGTCACATTTGGTCACATATGTGACCGATGATGAATCACCATAGATCATGCATATGCGGCGAGTGCTCGAGTGCCAGTTCAAGGACATCACTGGCAAGAAGATGCGCAAATCTCTGAAATAATGCGCATCTTAGACGACCTGATACCTGTGAAGAATTCGAGAAGGCCAAAAAGACTTTCCGATAGATGGTATGATCGTGATTGTCGCTTGGCCAAGCGCTCTGTTAGATGGTTAGAGCGATTTTGTCTGACAGTGAGAACTGTTGACTCTGCTCAATTTGCTTCGGCTCTTGCGGATTGTAGAAGAGAAATGCAAAGTTACCATGCATTACTCAGATACAAGAAGTCAAGATATTGGTAGAACAAGATTTCTTTGCATGGTAGACATACTCGAAGTCAGTGGCGCGTATTTTATTCATTATTGGGTCGGAGTGCTCAGAATTGTTCTTCGTCTATGACTACAGATGACTTTGCCGATTTCATCACCCAGAATGTTTCTTCGATATGGAGTCAAACTGAGACAGCACGATTTCGTGAGTGTGTTCCAGTGGAATTAGGAACATCACTATCGAGTTTCAATGTGATTGATGCTGCTACAATATCAAACATGCTTAGAAAGCTATCGAATAAGTGTTCTGCGAGTGACCCTATTCCTTCTTGGCTCCTCAAGAGGTGTGCATGGCTCATCACGCTTTTTCTGGTTGACCTATATAACCGCTGTCTGTCTGGTGGGTTTTTTCCTGAAACTTGAAAAGCGATCAACTTGCGTCCAATACCAAAGACTGGGTCTTCAGACCAACATTCATGTTCCTCTTATCGAATGATTACGACTGTGCCCGTCATTTGCAAACTTCTTGAGAAGTATGTTGCAAATCAATTGTGGAGTTTCATTGATGCAAATAACCTTTTGCCCAGTATTCAGTCAGCGTATCGTCGGGGCTGTTCTACGGACACTGTACTTCTGAAAATGCTATCAGACCTACTGATGGCGATGGATAGTGGCCGGGTGTCTTTGCTGTCAACCCTAGATCAGACTTCAGCCTTCGACAGTGTAGATCATGATATCCTTTTACGCCGTCTTCAGCATTCCTTCGGACTTTCCGGATTAGTGATTGATTGGTTCAGGTCTTATCTCAACAACCGAACAATTGTGGTGAAGTATAGATCTTCTGTCTCAACATCTCGACCTTATCTATGTGGTGTGCCTCAAGGGTCTGTCCTTGGCCCGATCTTGTTCTTAATCTACACACGCGAAGTCTCAACATTAGTCCAGGGCTTTGACTTCCAGGTTCATCTCTATGCAGACGACATTTTCATTCACAGCTCATGTAGCCCATCAGATGCCTATGAATTGCAAGACAGACTATCAGAATGTGTGGATGGGGTGCATTCTTGGTTGTCGTCAAACAGAATCCTGCTAAATTCATCCAAGTCACGAATAATGTGGTGCGTCTCTCCCAAGCGACGTGGTGCGGTGCAACTTGGTCCTGTGAACCTGTGTGGTGTTATGATATCTCCAGCATCCAGCATTCGATGCTTGGGAGCAATTGTCGACTCTGAGCTCAGCATGCGAGAGAACATCTCAAGAACAGTATCCACATGTTTTTCGGCTCTGCGACGGATAAGGTCGATGCGGAGTTGCCTGACATCTGACGCGACAAAGACTTTGGTAAGCACTCTGGTGCTTTCCAGATTGGACTACTGTGTGTCATGCTATTGTGAGTCATAAACACCAGCGCTCGTCTCGTCTTCAACTCCGATCGCCGTTGTCACATAAGTCCACTCCTACGTCAGCTTGGGTGGCTTCCCATACAAGGAAAGATTGAACGACGGATGAACTCTCTGACGTTTCAGTGTATTCAGGGCTCAGCACTAACTTATCTGTCCGTCCATCTGAGAGAGACAACAGTCTAATCTGAGCAGACGGAGACTACGTTCCGCAAATGTCAAAATGCTGGAAGTGCAGACCTGTCGACGCACTACCTTTGGTAGCAGAAGCTTTAGCGTGGCTGCTCCTAGGCTTTGGAATGACCTACCTAGAGAATTGAGACTGGCTGGCTGTTTTAGTACTTTTAAGAGACTTTTAAATGTATATCTTTTGAACAAGTTTTCATGAAATTTGTGAAGCGGCCTAGAAATCACTTCGGTGATATAGCGCCCTCATGTAATGTGCTCCGAAATAAATAGAATAAATAAGATGTCATCATATTGAAGACTGTTTCAATCAGGATAATGATTGCGTGATTGAAAAATGTGACACATGTCTTCGTTTAATCTGCTTGATCTCGCTGGGAAGTTGTATCATCTTGTTGTAAGTGAAGTTGTATTATCTTGCTTAGACAGCGTGAAACAAGTCAGCTTCATGCCAATGGTCTGCTTGTTTATTACATTGAGAATGACAAACTGGGAGAAGTTACATAATGACGTCCTATTCCCAAATAGAATCTTCAATCGCAATGTCCTGAGAAATGAGAAGTGAGTCTATGCAAAATTGAATCAATGTACAGATGGTTCAATCAAACAATTTTATCGGTAAAAACAGCAATAGATGCTGCCACAGCCATCGATTGTTTCATTGGCGTATAGATAAGGTGTTTACTACATCAGCTTATCTATTTGTTTTTGAACATCAGGTAGCGTTTGGCGTTGAGCAACACACTGATTAAGACATTCTGAATTAAGCATTGCAATTAATTCAAAAGTAAACTGAAAGTAGAATATGCATCTAATGATTTGCAAATATTTGTTGTTCTTTCCATAAGTTCCTCAACTGAAAGTATGGTCTTTTCCTCCCACCAGGAAGTGGAATCATTTAAACCATAATTTATAGCTCAATTTAATTTAGAGGCAGTACTTCTACTCTCCAAAACCTAAACAAATACGGTAGTAGGTTTTAATTATCACAATAATTGGAAGAAGCGATAATCATGAGCGGCCGGGGCAGATATTAGTCACATATGTCACATTAAGTCACATATCAGCCATGTTGCATGTGACCGATTTGGTCACATAAAGTCTGATATCTGCCGAGCTGAATGTGACCGATTTGAGCACATTTGGTCACATATAGGCAGTGGCAAATGTCACATGTGTTGGGCACATAATCGGTCATATATTGGGCACAGTTTGGTTTACAGTGTAGAACAATGTACGATTATGCAATGAAATATCTTCAGACAGATGTATTAATTCTTGCTGATCTTTTTGAAAGCTTAGAGAAATGTGTCTAGAGTATTACAGAATGGATCCATGATATACATAGGCTACAGTACTCCAGATTGAACATGGCTTGCAGGATTAAACATACTAGTCAACATTATCAAGAAAATACTTATGATGAGCTATTATTCTTTGAATCGGGAATAAGAGGTGGTGTTTCATCTATTTAGGTAATAGATATGTTAAATGTTATAATAAAAAAGTAAATCCACACGAATACGGATTAATGAAATCAATAACACCAGAGCAAAAAGACCAGTTACTAAAAATGTTTAAAAAGAATATAGAAAGACTTATACCCAATGATGAAATAATGAGAGAAAACTATTTATTGTACTATGATTACAATAGCTTATATGCCTCTTGTATGATACAAGAATTACCAACAGGTGAAATAGAATTGGCTGATGATTGTACGTATGAGCGAACTATTGAAGGAGAAGATACAGATGGATACGTATATGAAGTTGATTTAGAATATGCAAATGATATGTAAGATACAACAAGATATCATCCTTTCTGTCCTGAAAATATGAAACCTAATGCAGAGGATTTCACAGATTATCAAAGGGCTATAATGCCTAGAAGTTATAGACCATCTAAGAAACTAATGTTAGTGCAAACTAATAAATATAAATATGTTGTTGAAGGTAGAATGCTAGATTGGTATTTAGATTATGGAATGAAATTTATGAAGACAGAAGAATGTCCTACTGGAATACATCGAAAATTAATATATAAAAAATTAAAGTGGTTAAAAGAATATATAGAGTTTAATATCGAGAACCTAAAACAAACAAAGACGATTTTGGAGAAGGGTTCATTAAATTTACGAATGATGCGTTCTATGGTGAAACCTTAGAAAATGTTCGTAAAAGACATAATATTGAAATAGTTAGACAGACTATAGAAACAGTGATCGATTTCAAACTTTGACAAAGAAACCTACATATAAAAGAACTACCGTATTTAGTGATAATTCATGCGCAGCACATGTACGACGCAGCACTGCAAAACATTGATTATATTCGATTTACTATTTTGGAATTAGGTAAGCTATTTATATATAGATTAATACATGATTATTTATCAGCTGCTTGCGGTGAAAACTATAAGTTGCATTTTAGCGAAACGGATTCCGTTTTCATTGAGTTAACAATACCACATAATTCTTTATTTGATACAGAAATAGAAAAAATAAAAGATATAATCCACCCTTCTGATTTATGTAAAGCAAAAGATGAATAAGTAGAGAATGAAGAATTTATATCAGAAGCTATTGTCATAATACTTTGAGTTTCAAAAATAACAAAGATGAATTAGCTAAAGAAAATATAATATTAAAAGGAATTACGAAAGTAACAATAGCTAAACAAATAACATTTGATGTTTATAAGAATGCATTATTTAATAACAAAATTAAGACTGCATATATGTAATTATTGGCTTAATTCTGGCAAACACGATATATCTGAAAGAGAAATATTAATTAGCATTAGACCCATTTGATGATAAAAGAAGGATTTTATCAGATGGAACTTTTTTTTTACTTTGCCATACTGTTAATCTGCGAACAAATGTTCGATCACTCGATTACTTACTTTTTCATCAATATTAATAGTAATAGGTCCATGATCTTGAGAACAAGCATTATTGCATGATTGTTTAAATTCGCCTCTATCTCTTACGCATAGATATTTTGATAAGTTACTTAAGTTTCTTGAATTAATTTCAAATAGCATAAATATATTTGCAATCTTTCTAATAACACCGCCATCTAATGAATACATATTTTGTATTAAAAAAATACACTACAATTATTATGTCTTCCTCTTTCCTCATGCAAAGTAATTTCTCTGGATTGTTTGATCCCTATTATTTACACAATCATCGAAAACTATACAATGTTTCTTTGTTTTGGCTACTTTAATTGGATCAGACATATTACCTACACTGTAAATCGCTCAATACCAATCACATACGAAGGATGCACACCAAAATATTTTTTTGGTATATTTCTGTATTCTCTTGGTAAATATTTGAATGCTTTTCGTAAGCTTTTTCAAATGTGGTATGCTTTACATACTAAAGCCATACCAGCACAATGTTAAAAGAAAGCATCAATCATTTTCAAAGTACGTTGATTTATGGCCTTTTGTCAATAAAGATCACACTAATGCTACTACTGTTCTGTAAGTAGTGAGATAATGACATTCAAGAGTCAAACTTACAATGCTGAATTCGATTTTAATACACGTAAGTCTAAGGCATTTCATGAATAATCAATAAGTATTCAACCATCAACAATTATGCACTTGTGTAATTTTGAAATTAAGCATATTATCAATCCGAAATAAAAACACATTATAATTCATGAACGCAAAAATAGTTATGTTTGAGATATGTAAGTCGACATGATTTCACGAATATTATCGCTTGAATGAATTGATGTTAATCAACTTGGTTTCTTAAAGTAGAGCTAACTAAACGTCCTATTAATGTTTGTAGACAAGTAGCAACGACGACAATCTCGTTGAGCATAAAATTCACAATAAATCTAATCTAGTTTAATGTCACTCTATCAAACAAAAAATGTTCACGACTGGTACTACCGAAAGAAATTATTTGACATTAGTATGTAATACATATTTTTTTTTATATGACTTAAAGCTACACATACCAAATGCATACCAGAGTCATACGAATAAGGATGAATTTGCATCGGGTCTCGTATATAAAACATACCAACAACTCGTATTTCAGTGTAAAACAGCCAATCACAGATAGAATAGTTCATATCGCTACATACCAATCACATGCGAAAGTAAGTGAGATGTGGTATGAAAAACATACCAGATCTCTGTAAACATACGAGAATCTCGTACCAGATGTTAGTTTCAAATTGTATGTGATTTTGGTATATGTTTGTATGTAATTTTCGTATCCAGCGATTTACAGTGTATGTCATCTATTAATTGTACTGAAATATGTTTATCTATATTTGCTTCTACTAAGTTAATATTTTTAGATGCTTCTTCACACCATGAAATTATATCCTCGTCAAAATCTGATTTTTCATATTCTTCAAATAAGGAAACAATTCCAGTTTTTGAAAGGTTATTTTCAAATCCGTCTTTCAAGAATTGATAAATAGGTTGGTCTGCTGTTGTTGCATAAATCATAAGATTATCATAATCCAAAAAATTTGGTGTTGTGAGAATTTTAAATAATAGATAAGTTTTTCCACACCCTGATCTTCCACAAATAACTGATAAAACTTTATTGAATAAGTTTGAATGATGATTAAATTTAACCTTTTTGTTTAAAGACATTTTATATTAATTTGGTTAAACTTCACGCAACAAGATCTATCATAATCTCTTCACCTCCAAAATTTATTTCCCTTCCTTTCTCATCTGTTATTCTACTGGTAATTGAATTAATTGTATCTTGTAACCGGAAAATATATTAATAATTTTGGGAATACATTCAAACTGTAGGCAATTGGGACTGTAAATGCTGGATAACTGAAGATATTATTTGTTAGTTTTCCATTTACACAACCACCTTCTATAATATCCCAGCGAACGTTGATTGAATTTCTTTCAGTTATTTTATGTTTACTTTCACTTATGTGAAAACCTTGTGTTTTCCATTGTTTCGCTTTATCTGTTTCTTTCTCATCATTTTCTTTCTTTTTAAATCCTAATAGTCTTGATAAGGACATGTCAATGTTAAAATCAACTTGATGATCTGCATCTAAAGTAAGAGAAAATTTATTAACTGCTGGTTCGATTGCACAATGTAGCTGTTTATTATTTTTGAATTGAATACCTAAACGTCTCTTAATTTCATTTGAAATTGATTCAAGTTCACGTTTAGACAAGTAACCTGGCAATTGATAATTTTATCAAATCTCAACAGATGTAACCACAATGCAAATCTCAATGCATCTTGACAACCAAATTGCATTGAAAAACATTCTTCTTCTGTTTTACATAGAACGTCTGTTCTTAGTCGTTGCAATATTTCAGATGAGAATAAATCTTTTATCATTAAATGGAAATCATACCTGGAACCATTGTAGAAATATAAAGGAACAAAGTAATATCTTTCTTTATTTGCATTGATATTGCAGGAATTATGTGCTGCACCTCTATATATTCCATTTAGATGGTCGTGATCTTTTGCTTTATCGATTCCTAATTCTTTGTTACAATAATAACAATTTGTTTCTTCTTTAAACTGTATCTCTTGTTGATCTGATAAACGAACCATTGGTATATTTGTTTTCAGTAATTGTGCAATGCTTCTACTGTCTTTGTAAACATTTCTGAACTAGCCCCGGGCCCCTCCATAGTAGTCAATATATCTTTAATTGAAATAAGTTATGATAATTTGAATGAATATACCTACACCAGCAAAATGGTTTTTGTCTATAGATAGAATACTTTTTGCATTTAAATTATTATTATCATCCACTTTCATATTAAATGCTTCAATATCACAATATATTGAAAAGGTACTATGTTTTTGTATTTACTGTATTGTATTTATTGCATTCTAAATAATCTTCTTTAGGAAAAGTGTTTCTAACTGCTTCATTTTCTTGACAATTTGCTAAATGATTATTCAGTCAGTCAGTCAGTCAGTCAGGAACGAATTATATTTGAGTGACATTTCACATGTTTACACGTCTCAAGGCCACTGTACAAAATTTCATCAAAATTATAATAATAAAAGTATGTAAGTAAAAAGAATTTAGTACAAAAATTACGTATAACAGGATTTTAAGAAATGCTGCTTAATTGATTTCTTAAAAATATGCGGTTCAGAAATGTTCGTTATATGCGGTGGTAATGAGTTCCATGTACGAGAGGCTTGCACACAAAATGAACGTCCCCCGATAGTTGGGCACTTTACCCGAGGAACAATTAGTGATAGTGTTGTTGAGGATCGAAGACCAGGGCGTCTTGAAGAAGTGTATTTGAAGTCGTGGGCCAGGTAAGAAGGAGCTTTTCTATGAAAACATGCATGTGTCAACGCAGCCAGCCTATAAAGCGGACGGATGTCCGCAGGAAGCCAACCCAGATCTCGAAGTAGAGGACTTACAGATGAAAAGCGTGAAGTTCCAAAAATCAAACGTGCACTAGCATGTAACACGGACTGAAACTTATTAGAGAGTTTACGTGGAATACCGGCCAGGATAGAATTACAAAAGTCGAGGAGAGGCAAGACCAGTGATTCTATTAGTTTGATAAGGAGAGGACGAGACAGAGAGCGGCCGATGGAACGTATCTGTCGCAAGACACCAAAACACAAGGATGCAACATGAGTCACATGAGCACGAAAAGAGACCTCCGAGTCTATGATAACACCAAGACAGCGAACAGACGAAGATGGTTTCACCATATGATTTCCAACACGAATGGAGTCATTAGGAAGGGATGAAGCACGACGGGAAGATGAACACCACATTATCTCGCATTTGCTTGCATTTAATAGTAGACGATTCGATGAGCACCACGCAATAACCTGATCTACACACTTAACCATGCGAGAGACCAAGTCACTTGAGTCGTCAGGATGACAGTGACCATACACCTGTACATCGTCGGCATACATTTGTAGGGACAGGTCAAACTGTGGTATGATTCTGGAGAGTTCGGATGTATAGAGAACAAACAGTAGCGGTCCAATCACGGAGCCCTGTGGAACACCAGCTATCACAGGACTGAAATCAGATAATGTAGAATTAAAAGCTACACGACTTGATCGTCCACGTATGAATGATTCAATCCACAGCAAGGCAGTACCAGTAAAGCCAAAATTTGATTGTAAACGGGCCAGAAGGATGTGATGATCGATTGTGTCAAATGCGGCTGACAGATCAAGGAAGGTAAGGAGACTTAAGCTACCGTTGTCTGCAGCAAGAAGAACGTTGGAGGTTATACGAAGAATGGCAGTCTCACACGAGTGATGCGGTCGATATGCAGAACGATGCTTGTTCAATTCTTATTCGTTATTCAATGCTTGTTCAGTTCTAAAACTAGTCATACATTGAAGACAGGGGAAACTGGCGTTATGTGATGATTTTGTAAATATAGAAACATCTTCACGTCGCTGGTTCAAACCTACCCACGACTGATGAGGCCCAACAGGCCGAAACATGTCTCGTAGTGGTTACATCTGTTGAGATTTGATAAAATGATTCAACTTCATGAGATTATGGAAGAAAAAAGTCAGCAGTATTTTCCAAGTTTTACCTTTATCATTTGAATATTTGAATTGATCATATACGCCTTGATAACAATTTGTATAGTGTTAAATGTTGAAAAACTATTTAGTGCTACTTCATAAGTTTTACCTTGTTATAAAGGAAGAATAGGATTTAAATTACAAGTATGTGATGAAGAATTTGTTATAATTTTAATGTCGTACTAAATTTTAATGAACTTAAAATATCAAATAGATTTTCTAAATGATTATTAATTTTTTCTAACTCCTTTGTGTTCATTTTTTAATGAAAGTTTTGCACATTACTTACGCTAGAAAAGTCGCTTTTACTGAAAATTCCTTTTCCTAATAAACGTTTCAATATAGCATGAATTTCATTCAAACCAGAATTACGCCCTTCTTTTGTTGCAGGTAAAAAGATCTCTAATATATTTATTAATTCTTGTGGATCATCAGGTAGGAAGACAGTTGACAAATCGCTCAGTGACACGCCTGTACCTATTTTTATCGAGCTAGAACTCGTCGCTGTAGGACTTAATAATAAGTTTTCTAATTGTTTATAACGTTTGAGACTTTTTACCGTTTTAACTTTATCTAGAATAGCTTTGTATTTCAATAGATCATCTACATCATAACGTTTTAAATCTGCTCCTCTTAAAAGATCTACAAAATTTCCGTCTAAATTAAACGCTGTTTTGTCTGGAGTGAAAAGTAGTTGTTCGTTAGGATTTATAAATAATTAATTCTTCTCCACCTAAACGGAATCTAGTTTGACCTTTGCCATCTATGAATGATGTAGAATGTTTGAATTGCATAGATTTAGCTAATTTTTTTATCTATCTTTAATTCTAGCAATCCGTAATCATCTATAATAGTTTTCTGTACTAGATCAGTTATATCAACAATTTTTTTACTGGGGTTTGCAAATTCTTTCTCAATATCCTCGAGTGGCTTGGAAGTTTTTTCAAGTTCAGATTTTATTTGTTTTGTTAATTGCATATTTTCGAACATATTATTGTTGCAACATATGATTGTATTCCAGCTTTCTTCATTCTATTTTGTCTATGATTTTCTTTCATATTATTTTTCTGTTTTATTAATTCTTCTAGTTGTTGGATTTTACGATCCATTCTGTGGGGACTTGTCTTCTTTGGATTCCTAGACATATAATGTTGTTCAGTTCTATTCATCTTAAAATATAATATTTGAATTCTGTGGGATCATTGGAGCACAACAAAAATATTGAAATGTGCAACTAAGCTTCTTTACTTGTTCGTACTTTGTTCTAAAGATTTTAATAGCGTTTATTTCTTCTAAAAAAGCATTATTATCTTCCTTGTCTTGAGTTTAGGGAGTTTATTAGCTTCCTGGGCTATTTTATCAAAAGCTTCTATCTCTTCTAGAGAAGTAACATTATCTTCAATTGATCTTTGAAAGCAATAGTGGAGTTTTTCATAAACTTCTCTGATATGTAGATGCTACTTTTTTAATGATTTTTGTTCGGTATTTTTTCTGACGGTAGCAACTTCTGGAATTGATGATACAACCGAATATATAACAATTGTTGTTGAAGCACCTAAACTTACTATTGAAAATATTCCAATTTCTTGCGTTATATTTTTCGCCATAACATATCTCCTTTTTAATTTATTACGATGTTCTGATTTTAATGATAATTGAAATTCTTTATGTTTCATATATTGTACTCAATCTTTATGCTTTGCTAGGATTATTTCAGACATAAGTTCTGTTTGAGTTTTGAAAGACCAGTCATTACTGTCATCCTTAAATATAGAAGGATATAATGATTCCTTTTCATTAGGTGTTGAAGGCCTAATTGTCTTTTCGTTTTCTTCCATTTTAAATAACATATTTTGAGATATTACCGATTCAACTTATAATCCATTCAAACACAATAAGTAAAAACAAACATATCTCCAGAAAAATATTGCGGTGTAATATCGTTCACGAAACTAAAGTAGAAAGTACGAAACAAATATACTACTCATGAAAAATTAGATATCATCCATAGATTGTGACATGGATTGTGACAAGGATTGCGATAAGGATTGTGACAAGGATTGTGACAAGGATTGCGATAATGGTTGTGACTTTTATTTTTAAGTGATCCATTAAAATTGTTAAATTTTTAAGAAAGAATCGCATTGGTAGAGTAGATTTCAATATATCAGGATAAAAAATAAATCATTTAATAATATTAAAAACAATGCATCACTATATGAAATGGAAACTGTTGGTAAATATTTTTTAAAATCATTCGTTTTCTTGCGGAAATCTTTTTTGATTGCTCGAATGATACTTCCTTGAAAAACACTTATTTGTATTACATTGCATTGATGATCCCTCAAATGTTTATTCAAATCCAACAATTGTTGCGTACAGTTTTCAATTGTATTTAAATCCAAGTCACTAGTAATATGTGGTAAAGTGTCAATTGGCTCCTGGCTGTTAATGAATTCTTGTAAAACTCTTATAGAATTATCCGCTTTCGCTTTCTTAGAATTGTGATGTTCCTTCCACTCCCTTATACAATATTTTTCATTCTCTTGATATTCGTTTTCCAATCTTCGATGCAATCGGAAGCTCTTCCTCGTTTAGCTGTAGGAATTAAATTCAATAAAATAGATGTATAGTATGTAAATGCTTCAGCGTAAGACCGTTTGGCCATGATGAATGTAAGATTTGAAAATTTCAAAAACCAAAGTAAAGAGAGAACAGCCGTCACTGACAAGAGATACTCTTAAAATGACACAATCAATTCTATATTATGAAAGCAATCATCGTCATGGATTGTTGCTATTTATGAGACGTGGGACATGAAAGTTCCAGAACAGTATCTTTCAAGTGCATTGAATATTTTTTCAGACTATTAAAAGAACGGAAGTTAGAAGAAATCCAACTATCAAAGTTTGTAGTTGTTTGTTTACCGCATTGTTACAGAAAATCGTTTATGTTTAAACTTTTTGTTGTCTCATCTATGTTACTCATTTTCTTTTACAAAAAATTCAAAAGACTATTTAGATAAATTATAGTTCATCATTATTGTTTACAGTAGACGAATAATTTATCAGCTCTTTGATATCTGATGCAATTTAAGATTTTGAATATCTTTGCGGGAGAATCGGTAAAACCTAAAATCGGTAAAAATTGATTTAAAAGATTGACAGGGATTTTCACAATTTTAGTGATGCGGTAAAAATTGGAAAATTCACAAAAATTTACGAAAATCTATCAAAAGTTTGTGAAATTGGATGCGGTAAAAAAAATTAGGTCGTGTGGGAGCGACACTTTACCATTATTAATTCCTCGTTGTTGCAATTCGGTGTAGATCAGGAGAGTAAATTAACGAACGAAGAAAATGATTAATTGAACGAAATCAATATCTTCCCAGAAGCAAGAGTAACAGATAAGTTTTCTTTGTTGTGCTTCAGATAGAAACGAGCTTTCTTTAGAGAAAAATCCAAAGAAGGTATGTCATCTTGCCTAGTTGCGGAGACTAACTTGTCGCCTGTTATGGGAAATGATTGCATTTCTTCTAAAGAGAGAGATAATTTCTTGCCATTTAAACCGAAATAAGATACGGTAAATTATAGCAACGTGTAGTAGTTGCAGTAGATAGTTATTTGCTATAGGTATAACGGACCTACATTTTGTAGCAGTTATATATGTCTGTATATATTTTGTCTTAGAAGCATATTTATCTGAATAGCCTACTGATAGGCTTACTTTAGACGTTGATGTCGAGCCCTAGGCTCCACTCGGGGCCCGAAAGTAGGCCCTAGTGCCCTAAAGTCCCAACCCGACCCCGGCAGCAACTCATTTTCGTGACTTGCACATGAGTACACAGAACTTCAATACTTCAAACCTCTGCCTTCTTCTCAAGTATACCAACTCGGCCCGGGCTCCCCGACTAAAGTGCAAAGTCAACAAAACAATGCATACGTCACTGATTCAAAGTAAATTCGTCATTCTTTTTAAAACCCTCAAAACTTCTCAATTTTTCAGTAATAAGGTAATGTTTGAAAGTAATAACATTTGAAATCAAACATTGAATATAACAACAACTGTGAACATTGTGACAAATGCTACGTTGGTAGTTCTATCCGCCATTTTCAAACCCGCATAAATGAGCATTTAAAAGGATTTAATTGATTGAATCAGATGAATTATTGAATGAAAGAATGAGTTCCAAGCCTTTGTTTCTCGATTTGTAAGCTATTGTCTGCGTCTTCCGAGTGACGTATGTATTGTTGTATTGACTTTACACTTTATACAGATGACTTGGATCTTTTACCAGTTGCTTTCTACTGAATTGATGTACAATACGTGTTTTAACTGTATTGATTTTATTATTGCTTTTGCTTTGACTTAACTATTTTTTTTACTGAACATTGTTCATCAATGTATTAAAGTGGTTTCATTCCCCGCCCTCGTGTTAGCCTATACCTGATAAAGTCTTTGAAACAAGATGAAACATGTGTAAATTATTTTTTTCTTTTCTCGATATATATATATATATATATATATATATATATATATATATATATATATATATACTGCAAACTGTCACCTCCTAAAATCGAAGAAATCTGCATCCTAAAGCGGGACACACTAGAATTTTAGGAGGTTGCGTGAAATAGAATGCTGACATACTAAAGAGAACAATAACACTAGGGCGCTAGCCTCCTAAAACGCTTTGCTTTAGGATTTTTTTTTAGTTACGAATAGTGTCTCGCTTCAGTGTGTGATTTAGGAGGTGCTGGTTTACAGTGTATGTATGTATTTTTGGAGAATTGAGAACAATTCGAGTTTAGAGCGCACGACATGATTCAGTCATTTTCACAATGCTATCTTCAGGTGAACAGCAGTATGTACAGCATAAATTCTCTTTAGATATAAAATCCACAGATACATCGGATGATATGATCACATTTCAAAGCTAAAATCAATGGATTGGTCATTGACAGCAGTCACAGTAATAATCATGAAATAAAATCAATGCTATTTACAACTACAAATTTAGGTATAGATTCATGGAGCTTCCCCGTTCATTCATCAGGTTATTGTCCAATTTCTTTAATAGAATAGATTCCAGATATCTTGGGTACCTAGTCTGAGAAACGACCTTGAAATTTTCTTTGTGAGGAGAGTGAACATGCAAGCTAATTTCAGTAGGCGTTGGGTATCCTTTCAAGTGTTCATTCATCCTAGTGATGAAATGCCTGACCGAGCTGCCGATGTAGCACTTGTCACAGTGCTCACAAGAACACTCATAGACAATTTTTGATTTGAGCTCGGCAGGCACTTTGTCCTTGTTAGCAAAGAACATATTGGTCTTGAGAGTCTGGAAGACGGGACGAATTTTGACATTTGGAGAAATAATTTTGTTGATATCTTTTACATGTTTTCTTAAAATATTTTCTCCTTCAGCAATGAAGGGGAAGGAATCTCCATTTAATGACACGGGTATCATTTTTATTAAGCTCACTGTGGTTGGGAGTCCGGTTTTCATGTCTCGCCTCAACTTCTTTGCGAATGCGAATACGAATTATCTCATTATCCGTGAAGCCATTATAGCATCTACCAACATCCTCTTCTCTTTCAATGAAGAGTTGCGCGTTCAAGTGGATGGGATGTCTATGGGTTCATGTCTCGCCCCAACGATGGCTGCATTTGCCATGTACATGGTTGAGAAGCAACAAAAAATTTTGTCGGTTCTGGCCCGATGTTTTACAAACGGTATGTGGACGATATATTTAGCATATTTGAGATAAATTTTGATATTTCTGCTTTTCATTCCTTTTTGAATGAGTTGCATCCTCAGATCGACTTTACCTAAGAAGAGGAAGTCGATGGTGGTCTTACTTTCCTGGATACCGTAGTTTCGAAAAATGATGAAACCTTCGACACTACCTGGTACATGAAAGAAACTAACACCGGTGTTTATACCCCTAATTCGGCATATTCTCCAAAGCGATATCGCTAATTGGCTGCCATGAGATCACTTTTTAGGCGCGCTTTGAAAATAAATTCTAATGTCAGCAATTATCACAAACCTGCCAGTACTATCACTACTGTTTTTCAAAAAAATGGCATCGTATTCGCAAAGAAGTTGAGGCGAGACATGAAAAGCGGACTCCCAACCATAGTGAGCTTCCTTCCGTGTCATTAACTGGATGTCCGTGTCATTAACTGGAGCTTCCATCCCCTTCATTCCAGAAGGAGAAAATGCTTTAAGAAAACATGTAAAAGATATCAACAAAATTATTTCTCCAAATGTCAAAATTCGCCCCGGCTTCCAGACTCTTAAGACCAATATGTTCTTTGCTAACAAGGACAAAGTGCCTGCCGAGCTCAAGTCAAACATTGTCTATAAGTATTCTTGTGAGCACTGTGACAAGTGCGACATTGGTAGCTCGGTCAGGCATTTCATCACTAGGATGAATGAACACTTGAAAGGCTACCCAACGCCTACTGAAATTAGCTTGCATGTTCACTCTCCTTACAAAGAAAATTTCAAGGTCTTTTTTTCAGACTAGGTACCCAAGATATCTGGAATCTATTCTATTAAAGTAATCGGACAATAACCTAATGAATGAACGGGGAAGTGCGCTCTAAATTCGAAGTGTTCTCAATCCTCCAAAAATACTATGGCATTATTTCTTTTAATATGCAGGTGTTATATATATATATGCAAATAGCATGCATTAAATTAGATAGAAATGACGTTATCAAGTAAATCACTTGTAATCGAATTGACAATTATGAGATGCAAGTTTCTTATAGCAATGACCAGTTCTCCAATGTTTTCGCTGATTAGCTTTGTAAATAGCTGGGTATAGAATTTGCTTACAATCTACTTTATCAATCGGCATGAATACTATTGGCATCGAACCGATTTTTTGTGTTCGTTTGCATTTACATTTTTAGAAGTTAGGAATATGCTTAGGTATAAGTTTCGTAGATATTCTCAGTAGTGTTCACTCCGATTCGACAATAGGAAGTATGAAGCATCAAGGTGGACCTTGATATTTCATAGAAATCGATGCGACTTATTTGGCACAGAATCAGACTATTGAATTATATGAGATTGGTGACCTGTACATTCTAATGTTATCTGTGTTTGAATTTTCGTTATGATCTACCCTTCTTCTTCACTTTAATTGAATCATTTTGATATCTGAAGATACCTTTTATTTCGGCGATACTGGGAGCAATTATGATATTATAAAACTTTTCTTTCCAATTGCTATTCCTTAAGTACGGTGTAAATTTCAATCTACTTTCGTTTGTTGTATCTAATTTAGTATGTTTTAATCCTGCAACCCATGTTAAATCTGGAGTACTGTATGTATAACATGGATGTATTCTAAAATATTCTAGATACATTTCTCTTAAGCTTTCAAAATGATCTGCAAGTATTAATACATCTATCTGAAGATATTTCATTGTACAATTTAATTCTTTCCAATTCTTTTTAGCTTCATCATAATCTTCAACTATCAACTCAGATTGTATTAGTGTCGTTCTAAATTTTTTATGTGGAGGATGCTGTTGTTCTTCGATTATTTCATTCACTCAAGTGATGTCTCCATTTATATATTCATATGGAAATATTCCTTTCAGGGACTTCAAATTACATTACTCAATATCTTGCATTGATCAGGTTTTAATGTTTTTCCCATAATGTTTTTCCCATAGCCTCTATTGAATATAGACTGAAAAATCTCAATGCATCTAATATTCTAATACAACCAAATCGCATTGAAAAACATTCTTCTTCTGTTTTACATAGAACGTTTGTTCTTAGTCGTTGCAATATTTCAGATGAGAATAAATCTTTTATCATTAAATGGAAATCATGCCTAGAACTATTGTAGAAATATAAAGGAAGAAAGTTATATCTTTTTCTATTTGCATTGATATTGCAGGAATTATGTGCTGCACCTCCATATATTCCATTTAGATGGTCGTGATCTTTTGCGTTATCGATTCCTAATTCTTTGTTACAATAATAACAATTTGTTTCTTCTTTAAACTGTATCTCTTGTTGATCTGATAAATGAACCATTGGTATATTTGCTTTCAGTAATTGTGAAAATTGGTTTTGCAATGCTTCTACTGTCTTTGTAAACATTTCTGAACTAGCCCTCCATAGTAGTCAATATATCTTGATTGAAATAAGTTATGATAATTTGAATGAATATACCTACCCCAACAAAATGGTTTTTGTCTATAGATAGAATACTTTTTGTATCTAAATTATCATTATCATCCACTTTCATATTAAATGCTTCAATATTATTACATTATATTGCATTTATTGTATTCTAAATAATCTTCTTTAGGAAAAGTGTTTCTAACTGCTTCATTTTCTTGACAATTTGCTAAATGATTATTCAATGCTTGTTCAGTTCTAAAACTAGTCATACATTGAAGACAGGGGAAACTAGCGTTATCTAATGATTTTGTAAATATAGAAACATCTTCGCATACAGTGTAATACATAATGTCCCTTGTAATATATTATGTTCGCTTAAGATGGATAATCCAGAGAACCTGAACGTCCTTTGTAATTATTGTGATTAACCATTATTGGCGTTAATGTTTTTATTATCTCATGTTTATAAATACATATAAGTTCTCCTCGGTGAAAAATATTATGATGCGTGTAATTGCTACGCTATCATTTGTATTTCCTTTCTACATTTTTCCTCATTATCTAAATAAAACTGCATTTTCACCGCTTACAATTTGATGTGATGTGTTTTTACAATTACCAGTTGAAATATACTTGACATTTAACTCAAATACATTTGCTTCTACAATATGTATATCTTTATTATGAAACTTTGTTAGCTTATTATAATCATATGGGAATTCATTTAAACCATCAGAGAGATTAGATTCATTTATGTATGCATTCTTCTCTATTATAATTACTCAATCTTTCTTTGTGATTAGGTGCAGGGCGCAAATGTGCTATAGCACTTCAAAGAAAACAGCAGTCATCATCTCTATTTTGTATGTTAATTATTTGTGAACATGGCTACCACCTGTATTATTTTTATATTTATTAATTACTAATTTCTTAGAAATTATTCTAACAAATCTCCATCCAGATTCACGTAGCTCAGCTTCCATTACTGAATTATTTAAGTTATTTTTAATTATTTCTAATGAAAAGTGTATGTCTTCTAGATTATGAATTTCATGTGATTTAGTAAAATGACCTTGTAATATTTCTTCATTATCCTTCTGATAAAGTACCTCTTCATACATATAACATTCAAAAGATTTTCTAGATATAATAAAAAAAGTTATTTAATACATGAATGGTAATAATTCCAAACATATAGTTTGAAAAAGAATCTTCATCATAATTTGATTCATACTCACTATCTTCATTATAAATTAAATATTTTATATCTTCTATTGGGTCATTCTCTTCATGAAATTTCATTTTATATTCAGAATATGAATAATCATCAAATACTTTTTTAATTTCTACAGTATCAGTCAATGCATCAGATAATGTATTTATACAGTTTTATATATTCTTTTAATTTTTGAATATTAGTTACATCATATTTTTCAAAATGTACTTTATGTGCTTTACTTTGTACATGTGATTCACAACCTCTTTTTCTTTTAAAATGTTTATTATATAATTTGCAATAAGTTTGTTCATGAGTTTGAACATGTGTTTGAACATGAGTTCCTTCCATCATTTTTAAAGATGATGAAATTTCATTTAAACTTTTACATTTTAACTGCGTACACTATATACACTATATACTTCTTAAACCATTTTTTCTACATCTTAAATTAAAGGTTTATTAGCATTGAATGTACTTCTGAAATTGTCAATGTAAGTTTGAATCGGCTTGTTCCAGAACAGGTACAGGATTGTTATCCTCCGAAAACTTATTTTACATTGAATAGCCCTGTCTCTTTGAAAATCTGCAACTATAACAAATTTTTGAAATCGCTAGATAAGTCTGATTTGCATGATATCTTAAATTCTAAGTGTAAATGTAATGATCACCCTTCTTTTGTTAATGATTATCACAAACACGTTTTCACAGGTGATTTGAATTTTATTAATGAACCTGAGTTTAAAGAATTGCTTGCTCAAGGAACGAATCATCGTTTACCCAGGAAGTGTAATCATAAAAATATTATAGACAGTATCACAGTTTCGCTCGATAAGCACATAGCTAAGATGTGTAGGAAGCACAAAAAATTTTAAGAGCTGATTATTCGGATTGGAGAAATGAGATCTTAAAATTAGTGCGAGACAAACTATATAATAATAAGCTCAAGAACCAAAACAGTAACAATAGCAAGAATACAATGAGTAATAGTAACATTAATTCTCTTAGCAAGATTAGCAAGTTACTGCATTATTATCATGATAACTTCATTATTACTGCGGTAGATAAGGCTAATAGCAATTATACGTTCATTTGCAAGAAATTCTATGTTCTGGTTTTATTACAGGAACTTGGATTTGATTTGAAGACATTAACTCCTATAGGTAGTAGTACATACATACCTGTTAACATAGAGATCAATAGTTTAGTTGTAAATCATAAAGAGATCATTAGTAATTCCTTTCATACTATTTGTAATAAAGATAATCTTAAACTACCTCGATTGTATTGGATACCTAAATTGCATAAAAACCCTTACAAATTTCGCTTCATAGCAGGTGCTAAACAATGCACTACTAAACAACTTTCGACTAAGATTAATAAAGACCTAACCGTTATAAGAAATTACTTTAAGGAATATTGTAACGCTATCTACAAAAATAGCGAAATTAACTGTTTTTGGAGTATAGTATCTTCGATCGAATTCCAAAATAAGATTCAAAGCATCAATATACATAACGTGCAAGTTTTTGACTTCTCCACATTGTACACTAACTTGAATCATGACGATGTTATTCATCACATTTCTGACTTGCTAGATTTGGTGTTTAATGATTCGAATAGGAAATACTTATGAAAAATGTGAAAAATACGGTGAAAAATACGGTTATGAAAAATGTTTTGTAGCTAGTAAAAAGTATCAATGCTATAGTGTTTTTACTAAAGATAACTTTGAGGATGCTATTAAATTCATTATTCATGAAGTTTACGTCACTTTTGGTGGACAGGTTTTTCGACAGATAAAAGGTATACCGATGGGAGGTAATTGTAGCCCTTTGCTAGCAGACCTTTTTCTTTTACACTGCGAATATATTTTCATGTCTAATCTTATGAAAAGTAAAAAGTATGGCCTAGCTAAACTTCTATCGAATACCTCTAGATATATAGACGATCTGTGTATTATTAATTATAAACATTTCGCTTCCTTAATTCCTAAAATTTATCCACCAAGTCTGGAGGCAAGTAGAAGTGGAGATAATGATAACAACATTGAATATTTAGACATTAAAATGCAAATCCCTAATACAGAAGCGGTTACCTCTGTATTTCATAAGGTTGACAACTTCAATTTTCCTGTTACGCTCTTAACATTTCCTCAAAACACTATGCCTTACAAAATAGGCATCAAAGTTTTCGCGGTACAGGTTTTGAGATATATTCGTTCCTGTACACATGAGAGCGATTTTATTGAAAAAATAAATCGTACCTCCACCACCCTCATTGCGAGAGGTTATAATCGCTTTGATCTTAAGCGCAGTGCTGAAAAGCAGCTACACAAACACAGAGAGACTTTATTGAAATACGGTTATTTCTCCGCTAAGCAACTTTTGGACAACTGCCCGAACTCTATTTAAGTTCCTTTTCCATATTTCCAGTTTAGTCAGTTCGAATCATCTCGATGGCGTAGCCAATGTATCTGACTACATGTCCGAGATTTTTCTTTCGAGACTTCTTTCTTTAAAGCAGGGCCCCGCTTGAGCGAGTTTGAACGTACAGGAATTAAAGGGCCGAAACGTGAATCTTGCTCAAGTTCCTGCTGATGACCTCTATTGCTTTTATCCTCATCAACTTTATCACAGCATATATCAATTATCTGTTTTAGTTGTACTTCATGTAACCTGTGGGAAAGCCAGATCGGTCCTTTGGAGGGATCAAATTATTTACTATTCATTATCTTCAGCTTCATCTACTCACTTCGATTGAAGCATTTGCGTAACACCACACGTGGTTGACCAGCTGCTATCCGCATTAGAAATGATGTAAATGTTTGTAATTGTATTTGACTGATAGCAGATTGGGGTTTAGATAAGTGACAAAGTTTGAAGTATATAAGCAGACACACAAGTGTCATGTCTATAATCACTCCTTTTTAGACGCTAATGTCATAAGTAAGTTGTTAGATTTATAATTTTGTTTAAAACGCAGTAGTAAGTTATATTTTTTTTCTTTCAGTTTTTAGTTAGGCCTATAGTATTATTATTTTTCTTTATGATCTACCGGAGGTTAGCCTCAACAAATTTAATTTTCATAATTTTTAGTGAATCGTAAGTTACTATTCTAGGTAGTGTTTTAATATTTCATACCTTGTTAAGATAATAGTCAAAATCAAAATAAAATGTTTCGGGGATTATAGCAATAGCTTCAAAAGCTTCACGTTCTAAAATTATAATTTTTTCATCGATAACAGAAGGTTTTAATGAGTCTATTGATTTTATATTTGCATTTTGTGCTATATTAAAGTCCTTTGAAATGCTATGTATTTGGTATTTAGTATTTACTATAACTAACATGTTTTGATCATAAACAATAAAATCATCTGTAATTGTATTTACTCTAATTATTCCATAATCTATAACTGAGTACTTCTTAAAATTAAACTTTTGTGAATAGTTTTTATTAATATATTCGAACAATATAAAAATATTTTGTGTTGTTAGATAAAATGCATCTACAGTACCTCCTATCTTATTATCTACATCACAAGCTTTTGGTGCTAAAACAACTATTTGTATATTTTTATGTCTTCCTTTTGTGAATACGTCTGATGTATCTTTTTGATTTAATAAATTACCCATGTCATCTAATATTATTAAACTTTTTTCTGTACTTGTTCCTTTAAAGTTTTCTAAGTCTTTTGTCATACATAAATCTTCACTACCATACACATTTTGATAATTATCCCATTCATGTACTTTGTATTCGCTATTAAAATATGTTTCAATATATCTATGTATAACAGTTGTTTTACCAGTACCTGTTTTACCATGTACTGTAGGTGCACCATATACCATACAATGTAGGTTTTCATTTATAAAATTTTCTTTTACATCATATTTTACATATTTGGAACTTAGTTTTTTCGTCAGAAGTAATGCCATTTCTCATTATCTTTGATAGGATTCCAATCAAGCCTACAGTCAAAGTGAAGAATACATCATCGGAAAAGCACGAAAAGTCAACTATCGTGCGCAAAAAAACATTTTATGACAAAGTTACGACGTTGCGCGAATGCAAGCTCTGTTTTTTGTTATGTTGCACTTATCTATTTGTCTGATTAGTGAGGCGATATTTTCATTCTATCTTTTTTAGACAACTTGTCGACGCGCTCCTCATTAATGACTGGTATGCGGGAAGTCTTATCCTATAACTGCTGAATGGTAAATTGAAGTCATTCAATGTCACGACGTTACATGCATAATATTACGACGTTATACGTGCGAAAAATATGTGAGCACGTTTTCCGAACTACACAAATTTAAAATATCTTTCCAAACACGTTTTCAATGGTCAGTGAATCATTCGAATCAAAAGTGTACATGATTCGACTTTTCCCCGATGGCTGGGTTCAAAAAAATTCACACAAAGGAGGACACATCAAATTCATCCATGTCCTCATTTGGTGCTCAGTGGAATTTTCCTTCAGCTTATATTTTCATGAACAAGGTGGCTGTAATGTTGCCATTTCGGTCTGTGACACGATCTACAAACTAGGAAGTCGACACTTCTTGACCTGCAGGTGTCCAACGAGATTGGTCCTCAGACTCGGAAGATCGCATGGTTATTCCCAGTTTCTGTCTGCAGAAGTCGCACAGCTTCTCGTAATCTAGCACCATAATCGCAACGGAATATGTACCGAATTCGTTCTAAATACTCCATTTTCGGTGAGTGTTTGAAAACTTGCCGTGGGATGCTTCGCAAATGACTATGTAGGCCTAAGCAACGACCATAGGGACCAGCCTACAACTGGCGCTGGGGTCGTCTGGAAACGTACCGCATGCTGCTGTTGATGTAGGTCCACTGACATTTTGTGCATCCAAACTGATTGAATAAAATTAGAAAACTGGGCAGAACTGCACGATAGTCAAGATATCACAACTAATTTATCGAACGTTGCTCTAAAGCATTCATCTCTTAAAATTTCCTTTTCAAATAGAAAATTTGTTTTTTTCTTTTTTTTTACTATGTATCCATTACTATGTTTTATTTTCATCATATAAAATCTGTATTTTCCGGTCCGTTCCGAAGTGAGGAATGTCTTTATGTTGACTTCGGAATTTTCCTCCTCTGTCTTCGGAACAGCAAAATATCTTCAGTTGTCTTCGGAACGTATCAGAACGTATCGGAACGTGTCGGAACAGAAAAATGATTAAAAAAATGAAAAAATGTAATAATTGATGAAAGTTAAATATATTAGTATGTATCTATGTGCATCTATGTCTACGTATGTCTATGTGTGTATGTCTATGAGTGTATCTGTATGTCTATGACTGTCTATGAGTATATGTGTATGTCTATGTGTCGATGTGTGTCTATGTGTATGTATATGTGTGTCTATGTGTGTATCTATGTTTTTACATTGATGTGATTTAAATTGTTTATATAATATTAATTTATTACATCTTTCACAAAGTTGCTTCTCTTTTAAAAAATCTTTACTTTGGTGTTTTGATTCGCAAAAGCAATTCACGCCTTTTATATTCTTACACTTATTACATTTGCGAGTACCTGTTTTACATTTTTCATAATGATTATGGAAGGAAACCTTTAATGCTAAAATATATTTCACAATGACCACATTGTTTGCTTTTACTTTCATTAGAAGTACAATTTCAATAATGTCTTTTAAACTTTTTTGATGATGTATCGCTTTAAAAAAATAACATTAAAAAATAAATTATTTAAGAAATTTACTGAACAAGGCAATCAAAAATGGATGAAGATATTACCAGGAATCGTTGAGGAATATAACAATAAGATTCATTCAGGCATTGAAGAAAGTCTAGAAAAAACTTTTGAAAATCAAGAATTGATAAGAAAGAAAACATTTGAAAATAATTATGAAAAAGAGAATAATTCTAATTTACGAAAACGGAAGTCAAACTTTAAGATTGGAGATATAAAACGAATAATTAAATATAAGAATAAATTTGAAAAAGGCTTTGTTGGTTATTGGACAAAAGAAATATTTGAAATCAGTAAAATAAATAAAACTTTTCCAACTACGTATGAAATTAAAGATTTAGATAATGAAGAAATAAAAGCACGGTTTTATGAGAATGAATTGCAAAAAACAGAACTTTAATAATCATACATTGCGGGAAGATACGAGCAAACATCTTTTAGCTCTAACATTATATCAAGAAACGGCGTTCCTTCTTGCAATTTATATAAAACATAAATACATAATTGACCACAGTAAGTAGTTCCAGGTTTTTGCATTTGAAAAGTATTATGTGTTCCATTTCTAAGTAATTCTTTTACTTCTTTTGTTGGAGGAAGACCATATTAGTCAAAATAATAATTTTCTCCATCAGAATTCTTTCGACCTGCAGACCAATGTATTCCTTTTTGTTCTGATGTATGAAGATTTGTTATGAAAATTATTTCAGGTTTATTTTTTATGATTTCTAATTAATCTCTCATTAATACATGAAAGTGTTTTATTCCTAATTGTTTAGCAATTTTTTTAGATCAAAGATTGTTGTTGTTTGTTTACCGTATTCTTTTAGAAACTGAGCGAAGGTCATTTTGTTATAGGAAAAATGTACTAATGTATGATGATTTTATCAGTTGTGATAATACGTATAGGGTATTTACACTTTGTAAAATGATCAATTTATTACCAGTTGTAAAAATATTATTAATTTTAGCTATCTTCTTTATTCTTTTCAAAAATATGCAAAATTAGAGGGTATTGGAAAAAGCTTTTTTTTGTGGTCTAGGGTACTCGGACATCCATTACTGACGAAAAGACTCAAAAAAATTATTGTTATTAAAAAAATTATAAATAATAATTAGTAATGAAATTATTACAAATCAATATTGCATTTGTGATGGATACGCGCACTATTTCTGAGAAATAACGATCATATCATGCTCTAGAGCAGGGGTGCGCAACCTGCGGCCGCAGCAGAGGCAAAGTGCGGCCGTGACATTGAGAAGTAAATGAAAAAGAATATTGTACATGTATATTGCAATTATTTCTGGAGTTCAAGGCAATCGGAAAACAGTCGTCAGTATAGTAGCATACCAGTCACCTTGCAATTGTCGAACACCTTTATGCTGCTTGGAAAAATGCGCGCTCGCAGGCGCGATGAAGGCGTTCAAACAATTCGGTGACTCATGACTAGAATATTTTAGAGAAGTTACATTCATGTGCATTCATGGCTAGAGTCATCAGCTAAAGCAGGGGTTCCCCAACCTTTTCATATTGCGTACCCCAAAGCAGAAAATTATAGGATTTTCATTATTCCGCATAGGTCTACTCTCACTTAACATATAAAGAACAGCAAGAATTCAATCATACTAAAATTTGATTATGCGTAGAAATATACGAAATTCGCAATTGAATAACACAAAAGTATGTAACACAAGCGCAGCGAAAGCCATCCTCCAAAATCAATCAAGCTCTTTGTTTGCTTTTAATCACTACTATGGTGGAGAATCCGGATTCATATAATTATGTGGTTGGGGTCGAGTTGGTGGTCGCTAATTAGGAACGGTTGCTTCAAGGCCAGATGATGACAATCCAATGAGGAATGCGCACAAAGTTTAGCAGTTCAACTGACCCATGATCATGAAAGTAAAGGCCTGTGTACACGGGGATAGTTGACTGTCCGACAGTTCTGAGCTGTCCAGGTAAATATGTATTTATACCGGGATAGTTGAGAGTGATATTTACATTTCTACTGTCCGTGGAAGTTTGTCGAATTACTATGTTGCTCTTGACAACATACATGAAATGACTCAGTTGGCGGCAGGTTATACTTTAATCAATTAATAAATATGATGATAAGCAATAAGTAAGATAAATTATAAGAAATAATAATTACAACAATAAGTAAAATATATCATAAAGTAATAAAAATTATTTGTAGGCCTACTTACCAAGTTTGAACTTGTTGAGCGCGTTGAAATCACATTGCGTAGAAAGGTATTCGCCAAAGAAAACCATGCCAATCTAGGTTTATATAGATCATCAGCTCCAACTCCGCTTTGCTTTGATTTCTCTATTTTCGCCAGCTCCTGTCGATAGACTGCCTTTAACGATTTGATCTTCCTTCGAAGAAAATCCAAAGTTCGAGCATAGAGACCTTCCTCTTTGAGTCTTTCCATTAACTGCTCGAATTTAGAGTCACGCTTTGTTTTATTCATGTAGTCAGAATTAGACTTTCAAAAGTCTGATATATCTCAAGAAATTTCATTATTTGGTCAGTAGACCATTTCTCGCTCTCAGTAGCCTCCATAATGTGTCCAACTTCACAGACAAGTGGAAAGCAACATCTTTCAACGTGGATAGTTAAGGGACACTGATGATTAATTTCAGTCACGTGATGGACAGTGAGGTGAAAAGTTGAACATTGCTCTACTCTACTTCCCCGTGTCCTAGACAGTAAAGACCTACTTCCCCGAGACAAGAATCAGCGTTTCTACGGGGATAGTTGTGCTTACCACCAACTACCCAACACAGTAACTATCCCCGTGTACACAGGCCTTAAAGAAAGCAAAATTGACTTAT
>CAJQUW010015342.1:0-19116 GCA_907163375.1 Prostheceraeus crozeri | reverse complement strand
TGTTACCTTGACGCACTTTGCTACGTTGAATTGCATCTTGTAATTTCCTATTTTCATTTATTCACCTTGCTTGAAGAAATGCGTGAATTGAATAATAGATGACAGGTAAGCTGCTAGAAAGCCTCATTCCGATGCTTCCTAGTCTATAGTGAAGGACTTTCAGTAATATCATAGTCATTCATCAATACTTATCAGCTATTTCAATAATTGATTGCAATTTAGTTGGACAAAGAAATCAATTGGTTTAAATTAAAAAATACATCAATCTTTTAATTGGAATGAAAATTGTGAACCAATTAACCAATTGAAGTTGGAAAATGTATCAATAAAATGATTGTAGCTGGAATTGTGAGCGAATCAATATCGAAAATGGAATCCAAAATTCGAGCAGTTTCTGCAACTTGAAAGCACTAATTATAAATTTACTTTATCCAAGATTTGTTTAACTATATACACGTTACACAGCAATAAACAGTCTCTTATATTTTTTAATACATATTTTTTTATGTTTTTTTATACAAGCAATAATTTCCTTAGATTCGCTCTCATGCCTTTAGCATATAGTTTGCGCAAGCGTTCGTGATTCTCTCCATTGTTTTTATCAGTGACGATTGAGTAGAGAAATTTCGCCTGCATTTTAAAGCTGCTTGGTCTACTCTTGTTGAAACAAACATGAATTTAATTGTGGCTACTCATGAATCTTACTATTACTATTACTATTGCTTGCCAATCTGAAATGCTTACTATAATTGTAAATTGTGAAAAGTAAAATACTGCAGAGGTGAAAGTAGATATTCAATATCGGCTTCTAACAGATAACAATTAATTGGTTGCAATTGGAAAATGCAGCAATCAATACGAATTGGAAAAAATATCAATCAAATAATTGAAATTCTTTATTCTAGACAATTAATCAATTGAAATTGGTGTATCAACCAATCAATCAATTGGCTCCAATTAATTAAAAAGTATTTGGGGTCAATTAATTTTGACAATCCTTGATGCTTATGTGTGTACATGACTTACATTCAATTGTGTGGGATTTTTGCCATCTTCATTTATGAACAACAATTGCGAATAAAAGACTATCATAGTCTATTTTTACATGCTCTTCTCTATTTTCAGGAATTAATACATATTGGTGGAATATCTTCATCCCCTCCGGAACTTCGTTAAATGGGGTCATTCTTGATACTGATGGCGTCAATATACGGCATTCCTACGAAGACCGTCTACGAATCCTTAGAATTCCAAGCCCTCAACGTCTTCTCTCTGTGATTCCGGTACTTTCTTCAAATTGCCGACTTACGGTTGTGACTTGAAGCGTTTTCAAAATTTTAAAGGGTTCAGTCTCGTGAACATTTTTTCTCACAGAGAGTCATTGTCGATTGGAATTTACTACCCCAGTATGATGTTTGATCGTCGTCCCTACTGGACTTCAAGACAAACATGTTCAATGTTTTCATGCTGCAAAACTAACTTTGTGACATTTCTATTATCTTGTATAAGTTGCACGCTACAATTAGTTTGTTCATCCATTCGTTGTCAATCGCCTTAGCTTTGTTTTTTATGCACCTATGGTGTGCACCTATACTCAATCATTATGAGGGACTTTGCAGACAATTGACGGCCTTGTGCTTCAAGCATTCCCTCGAATATTGTCACTTTGAAGCTTCTTTGTAATAAGAATGTTTTCAAGAATTTCCGTAATTAAGTTTTCCATGACATAATTTGTTAAGAATTTTTCTGCAAAAAAACTTTTTAACTTACTGAATGCCTTTCACTGTATGCTTTTTTGACTCGCTCTGTTTCAGACGACACGCTTTGTAAATGTAGAACAAAATTTCTGAACGTTTTGATTTTTATATAGCCGGCATATGTCCTGGAGTTTTACTAAGTATACTCGAATCGTGTTATATAAATTACTCAGACTTTTCGAGAAGCATGTTTCATAGTTTTAAATGCTCATGAAATCTGATGGTACTTTATATATGCATCGATGTTGAATTTTTCGGATTCTCATACAGTAATTCCCTTTGTGCATTCTAGAAATCCAATATTTTGCTTCTTGTTCATTTGAAATTTAATACATGTATGATCGAATTATAGTAACTGTTTTTCTTTCTTTTAATTCAGAATAATTAACGGAAGAGCATTTTACGATATAGTAATAAATAAGGGTAGAGATTTTACTACTGATACCAGGAGTATGTAGAAGCTGTATTTCGCGAAGAGAAAAATTAGGCACCAATGGGCACGAACTTAGGCGTCAAGGCTTCGTGCCCACTCGCACCCGCTCGTGCCTTGTGTTGGTTAGAATTGATGCCTAAGTTTCGTGCCTAATTCAAGGGAAATTTCGAGCCTTACAGTTTACAGTGTACTGATTCAATTGAAACGAAATAATACATGCAGATTCACTGTCAGAAATGATGATTTTGTAGGGGCTTGAGTGGTTGATATATCGTCAGCTTAAAAAATGAAATAGAAAAATGTGGCTCCGGGATCCACTATGTTAATGTCGGTCTAGTTGTTTAGAAGGAGATGGAAGCAAGTGCGAAGTATTCTGACCATAAAATTAAATACTTCTGATACTGAAATAAATCACATCTTCATCGATTCTGAGTGACACAATGTTTTAAGGAATCTGAACTTCTATTTGAGTTTGAAGCTTATTATAAATGTCCTTCTTGACACTTGAAAACTAATAAAAACACACATTAGCACTATAATCAAATGACAAATAATGGATCTACATGAATACATGAAAACAAAGATGCATAGGTCATGGCATAACTCAATTCTACACTGTAAACTGTAGACAGCCAAAAATCAGACAAAATAACAGCCAAAATGATCAGACAATTGCAACAGACAACATGAGACAATGAACAACCAAAAAGTGACTGTTCCGAGCAGACAAGATGAGACCATTATTCGACAAAATATCAGACAATTCTGTCTACTTTTCTAAAAGTATTGTCTCTCAAAGTGTTTAAAAATGATCAAACTATTCAACATCAGCTAATGGCAATTAGTCACTCCCAATCAAATAGGTTCTAACTCTGCCCCACTCATTAACACTCACATTATGAACAACTCTGATGCTTTACAAGTTCACTGTGTCAATGTCAACTTTAGGGAAGTATATAGACCCTTAAAAGCTATAAAAAACATTGTAAAAAACAGAATTAAAAGATGGCATCAATACGTCAAATATCCAGACCTGTTATTGCCATGCCTCAAGGTGTACTGTTTACAAAGAACCCTACTTATTCACAACATTGTATATTCTATAATTGAAAATTATCAAGGATGCCATCCAATTTCAATAAAAGTGTATATATTAGTCATAAGTAGTATGATAGGAAGTAAACGCAATAATGTAAATTAGTTCGTGCGATGAGACAACAATTGTCTGATAATACGCAGTAAGTGCCAAAATACTGATGTGGCTCACAAATTGTCCGATAAGTGGCTGTTTACAGTTTACAGTGTACGTACTCATCAAGAACTTTGGTGAATGCCATACATAGACTTCTGAAGCAGTCCTAAGGCTTTGTCTATTTCTTCTAAGTAAAACTGAAGTCATGGATCTCTATATATTGTTATACTGCAAATAGTTAACAGCATATAAAAGTTCATAATAAAATAAATTCCAGAAATAGCAAGAATACATACCTGAGATATCAACATGAATAAAGAAATCGATTAATCTAGAAGAAATTTTTTTATGCATTATTTCATGGAAGTTTACAACAGGTAAATATTCTCCAATTTGGAAAAAAACTTCTGCGTAGTGGAACTTATTAATCTGTGGGCAATCTCCAAGCTGAGTCCGTGGAGACGCCCTCCAAGCCTGATTGCTTTGCCCCTGGAAGAGACCACGAGCGAGACCGACCATACGTGCGCTGGGAGGACGAGGATGTTGTATGATTGCTGACTCGGGAGAGACTCGGGACTGACTCGGGAGAGAGAACAACCGTCCGCTAGGAACTTATCTCTAGTTTTGTTATCAAGTGCGCATACACATCTACATATAATCTTATCATCTAATATTACTACTTAAGTTTACATTGTAGTAGCACACATTATCACGTATATTTGCGTACAGTGCAACATCTCCCTCTTTTCTGAGATGTTATGAGAATGACTGTTTGTCAATCTTAAGTCAGACATAACATCTTCACTGTTCATACATGTATCGTTTCGGCAGTTTCACTAGACGCCGAAGACGGGTAGGATTGTCCTTGAGGATCACAGGATCTTTGGATGATGGCACCAGTACTGGATCTTGTTTCCGCAGCACAGTGGGTCAAAACCCCGCAAAACGGGACAAAACCTTATCCCCGGCTATGAGCATCTGTTGATAAAAAACTTAACATGTATTCCGACTAAATCGATAGCGCCGAATTTAATGGTAATATTTTCCCATAGCAACGGTTGCTAGGGGCCTATTTCTGCATAGCAACCAGAAAACCATGTTAGATATAGATATTAAAACTGTATGTACAAAACTTGCTGTTGAGCTGCTATCACAAGATATAAAAACTTGACATGAATTCTAACTAAATCGATAGCGCCGGATTTAATGGTGATGTTTTCCCTTAGCAACGGTTGCTAGGGAGCCTATTTCTGCATAGCAACCAGAAAACTGTGTTAGATACAGCCTTGCGATTTTGTGTATAAAGGGCATTATATTCACTGACCCACACCTTTCATGTAAAACCAATATTTTTGGAACAATTTTACTGTGTAGACTACAACATACGCACGGAAAATTTGATCAATCAATCAAATCAAATGAAATGTAGCTCATTGGGCTCCTTTAGAAGGGAAAGTACATCTGATGACAAAGCCAATTTCTTTGTATTTCGATTATTGCGATAAGTTGCGATCAGGGGGTCCGAATTGCACAGCAACCATCTCATGAGATCATGGTTAGTCGATGACCTTGATATCTTCCTCGTAAATTGTTCTCTGGAAATTTTAAAAAAACACTTTCATTCATCCGTAATAGCACAAGTATAATAATATTATTAACTAATTTCACAGATATTTTTAAGATTAAGAGCTCGTGCAGAAGCAAAACATGGCAATTTCGGAATTTCATCTATAGACATACCTGTATTTCTTGAAATATTTGTTTGAGGCCTCTTGCGCTTCTTCTGAGTGCATCCCGAGAGGCAAACTGCACACTTCTATGATTGCATGTCCGTTTAATAAGATTTTGTGTACTGATTGTGGCATGGGGATACCATTTGTAATGTTGCGTGTAATATCTTGCTGTTTGAATGCAGTGTGATTTGAATTTTTCTGAGTCTATGTCAAAGTTGCATGAAATTGTGATGAGGATGACATGTAGTTTTTCGAGTAGTGTCCGATCGATCTGTAGGATTTCGGAAGCTACATTCGAGTTTTGGAACACTCTTCTCGCACTGTTGCCGTCATTTGACGTTCCAGAACCTCCTGTTCGAGGTTGATCAACGACAAGACCCATTCTCTCTCGGAATTGTTTCTGAATTTCTTTTTTTCTCTCTTCCACAGAACGTTTCTCAGCCAATGTTCTTGCCTGATATTTTTTGATCGGCAATTTGTATGCAATATGCAACACAGTTTCAAAAAATCGTATCCACGCATGCAGGATCGAAATCCCGTATCTAAGATTGCTGCTGTCATAAGACTTTTCTAACAGTCTGTCAATGTCGTTCATCTCTTTTGGTAAAGCACCGCAGATGCTACAGCACTGCATTGAATTGGTCACATCAGAGATGTAGGTATGTATTTTTCCGTCTATCATCGTCAATTGCAAGACGTGATGAACAGTGATGTCCTTGCCATTAATAGAATTTCTGGTCTCAAGTACTTCATTCGTTTCATTTTTTATCCTTTCACACTCTTGTTGGACTACTTCTTTTGTTTCTTTTTCATATTTGAATCTAACCGGACGGCAGTAGTTTGTAGATGATGGCTTTGGATTCCGCCAGATTATCGTTCGATTTCCATTGGCAAAACTAGAAATGTCCAGAGGTACAACACATGTTAGAAATAAACTGCTTTCATTAGCAAGTTGTCGTTCTTCGAGTGAAGTCTGTTTATAAACTGATTGTCCGGTAGCTCCATCGAACCCGATTTTCCATCTGAAAGACAAGCGATTAAATTCTGGAATACTTTCGGATGTCAGGACTTCTCTCTGAGCCAGAAATATCCTTTGAAGAGTATGATCTAACAAGTTTCGGATAGGTATCTCATAACTGAAATCTGCCACGCTGATGCCTTCTGGGTAGCATTGGGCTTTAGTTTCTTTGATAGTATGATATGTTGGATATATGTTCCAGTTTTGTCTTACTGCATGGTTTCGCAGTAGTTGACAACTGGATTTTATTAGATTAGTGTCTAGTATGAGAGCTAGAGCCTCTTCTGGACTGGTCTGGTGTTCATCAGAAATTTCTCACTTCTCTAGCTTTTTCAGTGTTCTGTTCGATTCTTAATCCATTGCTTGATGCGTATAAGAGTTCGTTTGAAGAATATTCACTCACAATACCCGTGACCTTTCGATTTTTTGTCCTGGTAGACGCCGACTCAAATTCTACAGAGGGTCTTCCACCCTTACTCGTATTACCGGCACCACTCTTGAATAGCATTTCAGAAAGCCAGGATTCATTTTGTTTTAGAAAAACATCCTTCGTTCTATTTGCCTTCTGCCATCTAATGCGTACTTTGTACATGATTTCAGTAATGACCTTATTGATATCATCAGGAAGTTGTAAGTTTGTCGTGTCCTTAATGTGTTGTGTCAATTGTATTATTGCGTTTTCGCTTTGAATAGATGTCTTGTTATCAAAAAGGTAGGATACCAGGTTTTTCCTATCCATACCGAATGGTGGTTCAATCTGAAAGAATAAAAACCTTAATTAGGTTTCTCGCAGCTTTTTTTACGAATTATCACTACAATTGATAGGCAGCTATAGTGTTGTGAGTAGTAGTTGTTGTGACTTGGTGAAAGATTCACGTGAAGCGCTGCATTGTCGTGTCATAAGCATCGGTATGGCATAACGGATAGTGCTTACGGTTTGCGTGTAGCAGGGCTTGGGTTCGAACTCAATGAGCAACAAAGTTTTTTCCTTATTTTTCTCATATGTCATCCTGGTAAAGATGATCAATCATTGTGGTATAAGACGTTAATAGGCACTGCTTGGCAGAATATTTCTTCGTAATATTGTTTGGTATACTGAATTACATATCTTAAAGGTAATTTAAGGACGGAATTCGACAGAACTCAGAAAGCGCGCATAGTTTTATGAATTTTAGTACATTTAACTAATCAATTCCACATGCTGTTTTAGAGAAAACTAAGTTTTGTCTACTAAAAAATAATGAGAGTCTCCATTTAACCACTCCGATTTAAAGAATTAACACATATGTTGACTAAACTAAAGTAAAAAATGATCAAAATGATCACTTACCAACTGATTTATGGATGAGATCTCCAGGACCCAATCTGTAAACTTCACGAACCGAAACGTAATTTGAATACAACAGACAAATTTAAAATATTATAAAATCAAAACGATTTAAACAAGTGAACCAAAACTTATGCATATGTGCTAGCCAGAACATCTGTAACAATAAATACACCGATTCAAGAAGAATTTCAAAAAATTTTTTTTGAGGTTTTGCCAGCTTCTGACCCACTGTGCGCAGGAAGCGTCGATTGTGTCGGATAACTCATCTACTGTTCACATTGGATCAGACCGTCTCTATTTTTCTTAACCAGCTCTTGTCCATGCTTTCTTCTCCTGAATGACGACGGGTAAACCCGTGTGTAGCTTGGACAAGTCGCTAGCGTGTCTGTTCTATTTGTTTCACAATATCGTGCCATTCTTGATTAAAATACCTTTTGTGTGCAGGAAGAGAGTCTTTGACAGGAAGACCATATACGAGCACTGATGGGATCTTTCCATCATACAAGGGTGTGTTGCGGTACAGTGCGACGGCTCATAGCAGTTTGTCCGTATCAATTTCACCTGAGGATTTATACGATCCTCTAATCATCTTTTTGATTGATTTTACCGCGGCCTCGGTTCTACCGTTGCTTTGAGGGTATTCCTGCGATGAAGTCACATGAACGCTGCCCCATGTTGTCAGGAAGTTTTGGAACTGTTTGGCGGTGAATTGAGGTCCTCCGTCAGAATAAAATCGTTCCGGCACGGCATCTTGCAGAAGAAATTTCGGAGCTCATTGATCAGTTGACTTGCTGTAGTGCGTTTGAATCTGAATAGAGTTGGCCAACCGGAGAATCTGTCTACCACTATGAGCCATTTCTCACCTCCTTGTTCTGCAAAATCAGTATGTATCTCTTGGAAAGCCCGAGTTGCATTGTCACTTGTCCTCAGTGTTTCCTTTGGGAAAGAGGGTAATGTTTCTTGGCATGGAACGCACGACTTGGCCGCATTTTTGATATCTTTACCGATTCCTGGCCACCAGATAATCTGTTGAGTTCGTCTTTGCATCTTTGATGATCCCATATGTCCATTACGAAGGCGTTGTAGCATTTCTTTACGAAGATTGATTAGAATGACAGTTCTATGACCACACGCTATGAAGTCGTCGTCGAGTGCAAGTTTATCTCGCATGTTCCAATACTGACGTATAGTGATAGGCAAATTTGCCTTATCATTCGGGAATCCGTTGAGGATTGTACACTGTAAACCGTAGACCGACAATTATCCTACAAAATTACTGACAAAATCAACCGACGATTATCACCTCCAATATCCTGCGATATCCGACGAATTTGTAGGTTCTCCACCGACATCGAAACAGATGCTTTGTATGCAAGTTAACTAAACAAAAACTGTTGAATATTGATTAGTGATTGCTTGATTTTTGCGCAATCTGTATTATTGTGTGGCAAAAGTAATAATGACTGCAGAGGTCGGCGATTCTGTTGGTGTAATTCCCGAGTTGATTAATGAGACCAAAGAATGACTTCAAGTTGGTATCACATGTCGGCGGCGGAAACTCTTTAACTGCTCGAAGAAGAGAAGGGTCAATTGTATGTCCTTCTGGCGTAAGGCGAAGACCAGCGAATGTCACTGCTTGCTGCGCGAATACGAACTTGTCAGGATTCAAAGTTATCCCTTGCTCGCGACAACGTTCTAGGAATGCTGCTACATCATTTACGTCATGTTGATTTACGAAAGGTTGTGGGCGGGGTCGAAGTTGCTGCGTGCGACGCCATGTTATATGATTGCTACGTCATGTTTACTGACTCGGGAGAGAGAAAGCAACCGTCGGCCAGGAACTCAACTATTGTCGTGTTATCAAGTGCGCATACACGTCTGCATTTAATCTTACATCTTAGATGCATATTACTACTTAAGTTTACATTGTAGTATGACATATCATCATGTATATTTACGTACAGTAAAACAGAGGCGGATAATGACTCGCCAGGATCTACACCCCAGTTAATAGAAAGTGCAACTAAACGTAGGACAATTCCTAGCGTAGGACAACGAGAAAAATACACCATATAATTTGAAACATGATTGAGTTGAGAACATCAACTCCGATATAAAAGTTGATTCAGTATTTGATTTTGGAGAACCTCTACAAAATGAGCAAGATCGCCAAAATTAAGTCAAAACATGAAATTTACTAATGAGTAAACATTTTGTAAAGAATTGTGTTTGTAAGATCACTTGTAATATCTGTCATCAATTTTACGTAGGAGAAACACATGGGACTTTTAGAAAAAGAGCTTCCGAACACGTGGCCATGCGATTTTGCCAAGTATATCAACATTTCATAACAGCGTATAACAAAGTGCCGAAAACTGAAGGGTTTCGGCGAATAATGGGACATGGAGTAGGTTTATTAGGTAGAGTGGAAACTCCGTTTTTATTAAATCCCCAATGTGTATACACTTTCAATTTTACTAAATGAACTGAAGGAGGATACAGGTGTTATTGTCACCAACTGTGTGATATGCAAAGTTTTGCAGACTGCAATGGAATTGTCGAGTGATCATGATTGCAATGCAGAAGGAATGATGGTTTTTTTCAGATTCTCATGACAACTTTGGAGATTTAATGTTTGTTAAAATAGCAATTCGATGGGTTCATATTACTTTCATGCTCAACCTCAAGAGTATTTTCTTAAGCGTGATCTTATCACAGGCAACCTGCCACTGGCAGAGCAAAATAGCAGAATCAAAGACAGTGATATCATTTTACACTGAAAGATGTAAATGGTTCCACATCAGTACTCAGATTCTTTAGAGAATCATAAAATCATGCCGGTGAAAATTGAATTAAAAAGCTGAAATTTCATCCAAGAAAGCACGAATAATATCACGACTTTTTCATGAAAACTTTCATTATAGTACAACTCATGAAATTTCATTGATAATCAGCTTGATTTCTGCTTAGTTATGATGCTTATTAACAAATATTCATTCCTTTTGATATCCGACTTTTTTCATACTACTTATATAGGAGAGTCATCTCGGTAGTATATAAATTGTCAAAATTTTGAATTTTTTTGAACTGCTCAAATATTTCTTGGACTACGGGAACGTTATCTCCTCAAAAAACTGAATATTTTCACATAAAAATTTTCTCTGTATACAGATACTTTTTTGAGTCGACACTCTACCTATATATCCCTACTCTACGGTATGTAATTAAATGTATCCCTACTCTACGGTATGTAATGGTACGAAACACACTTATCGCAATTTTACTGTAGAGCAATTAAAGGTCTTGAAATACCATCATTCAAAAGCTATGTACGCTAGTCCCCTGAACATCAGAGGTTACGAGCCCATGCGTATGAATTATGAGCTGATCAAGGAGCGGAGATTAAGACTCACGAGATTATCTCATGCAGGCGGCCAAATGAAAACATGTAACCCTATTTTTTTAGCATATTCGCTATTACGTGCTCATGCTTAAAACTGCCGTATATTGAAGTATCTTTACCTTCTCATTCACGTAGCTCTCCCATTATACGTCCATTATCTTTCAAAAGATGTTAATAACAGCAGTATTTAATTTGATCCCTTTGCTTAAGTTAATTTATCAAATATAAAAAGTCCTTATTCACATTGTCTACTTTTATCAAAACTCCAACATTTTAGTACACGAATGTGTACTTTATGTATATAAATAAATAAATAATGAAGTATATAAGAGTGATCATTACGAGTGAGTACTTCAATATTTGTATTTTAGTACACTATTTTTTCAGAAAATTAACAGCTTTTGGCTTTAAAATCAAACATTAAGATTGTAGATCAAAATTAACTTTGAAATTTAGATTAGATTGACTTAAATTTGTTCTATCTTTGTAAAAGCTGTCATATTTTAGTTCACATTACGTATTTTGAAGCAACATCATTGGATACCTTAAGCGAAATCTTTCCTGGATTTTCATCGTTTAATCGGAAAACTTGTGCTTTGAGAACCCTATGTTTACGTTGGAAGGTCGGAAATCTTAATGAAATATTGTATCAGCATCTGCTCTTGAACCCTAGTGACGGAGGAGATCCTTGCGGCCCATTCCAGTTAGCAATCAATGCGCGTATTCTCTTCTTCGACTTGATTCTTCCATGTAGCTGAAGTCTCGATCACATAAGTGAGTATGTGGCTTATTAGAAGGAAGACGGGTACTGTTTTTCAACTTTTTCTCTTTCACCAGGCTGCACCCTGACCATTGTACAGAGACATGATGGTCCATTTCTTGCTTTGGACCTTGCACTGTAAAGTACATGTACAGATAGTGGATTATCCCCTGATGCACTTTCTGGAAACCATTTAAGAAAACCTCCAATCATCGCATAACTCAGCCAAAAGAAGCATCCAGATCTAGCATAACATGGGGTGAAATATCTCTGCTTTTGAAAAAATGTGGCTCATCTCCTTTAATACGTCCGACCTCCTCAATTATTGACGTGACCCCGACCGTCCTCTCTCAATCTGTTTCTGTTCACAATATCGAAGAAGATGGAAAGCAAGTTACACCCACAGGTTAACGTGAAGCTGTAACAGAGGTCAACACATATATGTACACTGCAAATCGCTGGATACGAAAATTACATACAAACATATACCAAATTCACATACAATTTGAAACTAACATTTGATACGAGATTCTTGTCTGTTTACAGAGATCTGTTATGTTTTTCATACGAAATCTCACTTACTTTCGTATGTGATTGGTATGTAGCGATGGGAACTTTTCTTTCTTGCGTGTATTGAAATTGAATTCAGCATTGTAAATTTGACTCTTGAATGTCATTATCTCACTAATTACAAAGCAGTAGTAACATTAGTAAAATCTTTATTGACAAAAGGTCTTGAATCAACATACTTTAGATATCATTGATACTTTCCTTTAACATTATGCTGGTTTAGACTACATACCACACTTCGAAAAGCATATAGAAATATTATGCATCCTTCGTATGTGATCGGTAATGAGCGATTTTCAGTGTACTGACTTATAAATGAAGACTTTTCGCTTGTTTTTTCACATTACGTCATGCAAGTCTTTAACACCTGACGAAGTCTGTGACGAAAATTTGTGTCAATACATAAATATTTAAGCATTTGTTGCTTTTTTGATTTAATTTTCAACCTCTTAACCCTTTAGCGCGGCGGCATACAGGGTGACTCAAAAGTCTTAATCGGGTTTCAGATTGAGATTTCTCAGCAAGTATTTACACGATGACCTTAATTTTTCCTTTATACTGTAGATTAAAAACCAGAATTTCCAAGAAGACTTGCATTTTATGTATGGCGGAAATAAGCTCTGCTAACTTCGGTACAAAGAATGACGCGTTTTTAAAGTTTTCAAAAGTGTTAGTGATCGTGACTTTCGTCACGGACTGGACTGCTTCAGTAATCTTCACTCGCAGTTATTTGTTGTTCGTTGGCCTATTCTTATAAGGTGGGTGAGGTGAATAATGCCGATCTAACAGACTTTAGAGCTCTACAGTCTTGAATTTTCGATTAGATACTATGAATATGTATTAAAATTATCTGTTTCTGGTGCAGTTGACATGTGTGAGAATTTCCTGTCGATTATTGCAAAACCTCTGCTGTACAAGCAAAACGATGAAAAATCACCGAGTGGGCCTTATTACCGACCCGTGTAGGTAATAAGGCCCAATTTTGTTTTGATTTAATGTCTTCAATTTTCGTAGCTTATTAGTCATCTCTAACATCTGGCTATATACAGTGGATTATATTCACCTTCTGGTACGCAAATGAGTATAATGAGGCTAGATCTAAATATATTGCTGTAATTCAGAGATTGGACTTAAGTTATGCCCTTATGTAAAAAAGAAAAACCAAAATTGTTCATTGAAATACATCGACCTTTATTGAAAAACAAAGGATATTTTTAACACGAGGAAAAAATAACTACTGATGGTAAAACCTGGTATTTGGTAACATTTGGATGCAATCTCTCTATTGTATAATCAATCATAAACACATAAACAAATGGGAACTCATCTTCGTCACTTTCATGACTTAAACCAACGCAATGTTTGTGTGTACCCAATCAGTCATCATATGCTATACACTGCTTCATAGGCCTATCTAACTTTCCATCTTCCACACAAATTCTGCAATACCACGATTCATAGCCAGCTTGCTCAGCTTTTCTAAAACTAAGCTTAGGCCTACTATTTTGATTCTTGCACAGAACAGGTGTTTGCTTAAAGCGCTTTTTATCAGTAAAAAGTTCTTGCATAAGCAGTTGTTTTTTGACGCAAGACTACAATGTAAATCGCTGGATACGAAAATTATAGAGAAGCGCTGAGTGAAAAATTGACTAGTGGGAAGGTCCTCCACACCGATCTCGTCAAGTTTGGCTCTAAAATGTAGTCCTAGGATAGTCAAAAGTTTGACGCGCCTTGAACGTTTAATGTCTGCCGGTGGGAACGCACCACCTGTCCTCTTAAGGACAAACCTTAAGTCTTATTAACTATAAGTTTATTAAAATTATGAAACATTTAGACGTCGTTATGGGAATGTCCCAGCTTCAAATACAATTTCAAACTAACTTCTGATACGAGATTCTCGTATGTTTACAGAGATCTGGTATGTTTTTCATGCCAAATCTCATTTGTTTTCGTATGTGATTGGTATGTAGCGATACGAACCATTCTATCTGTGATTGGCTGTTTTACACTGAAATACGAGTTGTTGGCATGTTTTATATACGAGACCCGATGCCAATTCATCCTTGTTCGTATGCCGAGGTATGCATTTCGTATTTGCAGCTTCAAGTCACATAAATCAAGATACTTTGGACATGATTTATGTGTCGTGGTTTGAAAACTGCATTCCCTGTTACATAGGGTTTATTCTGCTAAGACGCAGCTATTGAACGAAGCAGGATAATATGAATGATAGCAATCATTCAGATATCAACATTTAAATTAACATGACATATAGAAATCTACAATCAGTAGAAATCTGCATAGAACATAGTTATTTATCAATAATTGCAGCAATATAGTTATCGAATAACATAACACTTTCCCCGGCTGAATAATGTTCACCAAGAAGGCACATATCGATCAACTGGCTTCTTTTGGCGTGTATATCGACGTGGACAGGTGCTTCCGTCTTCATTGGTGTTGTTCCGTTCATCATCCTGCTGTTCCCGTTCATCTTCGGACTCACATTCAACTTTCAGCACATCCTCATCTGTGTCATCTTCTCGGTCATTTGAAGGGTTAGAAATTTCAGACGTTTCCGTCACATTTGTTTGACGAGGATACGGAGCAAGATTTCGAAGAGATATAATATCTTCGTGACCACTTTTGAAGCGTACATGAGTATAGTTGGGAGTAGCTTCCAACAGTTCAACAACTTCAACAGGTGGCTTGTATTTTGTTGAATTTCCATGGCATTTCAGGAGAACTTCTCCCGGCTGGAGCAACCATGAAGGTAAAGCACATCCAGTTGCTGTTCGCCTTTCAAAGTTAAACATACGCTCGTGTGGAGTAGCATTTGTAGCAGTACAGAGCAGCGATCAAATAGAATGAAGTGTATCAGGTAAGACTTGCGGCCAAGCATTTAGTGAAAGCCCACGATCTTCAAGAGCCAAAGTCACCGCTTTCCATATAATACCGTTGTATGTCTCACACTGGGAATTTCCTCTTGGGTTGTAGGGCGTTGTGCGACTTCAAGCAATACCGTGACGTAAGAAAAATTGTTTGACATCCTCAGACATGAAACTTGCCCCACGATCTGAATGAACAAAAGACGGTAAGCCAAAAACTGAAAATAAATCCTTTAAGCACTTTATAACAGTCTGTGCAGAGATATCGTGGCACGGGAAAGCAAAGGGGAATCTGGAGTACTCATCAATCACTGTCAGTATGTACCGATATGAAGATGCAGCAATTGGTAGTGGCCCTTTAAAATCAATTGATAATCTTTGAAAGGGGGCTGTAGAACGTATAAGAGGAGTTCTTTCTGGATTGAGAAATTGTGGCTTTGCTTCGCACAAGTCGAGCACTGTGAAATGACCTGTCGAACTTGATCGACTGAGTATGGGAGATTCCTTGAACGAATAAAATGTAGCATGCGTTGAACACCTGTATAATGCCTGATATGTATAAGCGCCTGATGCAGGGATTTAATGTCAGACAAACCATGACAAGTCGTAGCAGCACAATGGGCTCGTGAAAGTACATCAGCAGTAACATTTTCTTTTCCTGATCTGTACTTGATATCATATGAAAAGGGAAGAATTTCCATACGCCGTCTCATTATTTTGTCATTTTTGATTTTCCCTTTCAGACTGGTATTAAACATAAAAGATACAGCTCGTTGATCAGTGATGATCGTAAAATGTCTACCGGCAAGGAAATGCTTCCACTTTCTCACTGATTCAACAATCGCATACGCCTCTTTTTCCACTATATGATGATAGCATTCCGTTGACGAAAGTGATCGAGAAAAGAATGCAATAGGACGATCATTCTGCAGAAGAGTACCAGCAATCGCTTGGTCAGATGCATCTGTTTCGACTACAAATGGCAAATCTGTGTCAGCAATATTAACGACAGATTGGGCGATGTCTTCTTTCAGAGAAGTAAAAGCTTTCAATGCTTCGGAGGACAGTGGAGGACTGGTGCAGTCAATCAGCGGTCGTATTTTCATTGAATAGTTGGGTATCCATTTGGCGTAGTAGGCAAAATGTCCAATAATTCTTTGCAAAACTTTTGTAGTCTGCGGTTCAGGGAATTCCAGGAGTGGACGCAGTCTCTCTGGATCAGGTTTCAGCTCACCATTAGTAATTCTGTATCCCAAAACATCAATGCTTGTCATTGAATACTTTGACTTTTCAGTATTGAACTTGAGATTGTATATTGAAGCAGCTTTCATAAGTTTATTCAGATTCTCATCGTGATCTTCCTTGTCTTTTCCACAGATAGTGATATCATCCAAATATGCGAATGTACCTTTGAGATTGTTGTCGGAAATAAATTGAGTCATAAATCGTTGGAACGCTGACACGCCATTGGTCACACCCATTGGTATGGTATTCTTTTAAATTGATATAATTGGTTGCCAGCTTGAAACGCAGTATATGGACGATCTTTGGGAGAAATTTCAATTTGATAATATGCTTTCGATAAATCAATGATACTAAATACACGAAACTTAGCAATGGAATTTACAATTTCTTCGATACGAGGCAGCGGATACGCATCCAGCAAAGTAAAGCGATTTATTGTCCTCGAGAAATCAACGACCATTCGCTTCTTCTGGTTTTCTGAGCATGTAACAACTACCTGGGCTCTCCAAGGGGAATGGCTTTCCTCGATCACGCCTTCAGATAAGAGACGGTGAACTTCCTCTTCAATAAACTGAGTGTCACTAGGGGAGAATTTCCTTGATTTTGTTGCAATTGGTCTGCAGTCATCAATAAGGTTATTCAATAATTCAACAGGAGGCATATTTATCTTCGTAAGTGCACAAATATTCAGATCAGGCAATGGTCCACCATAGTTCATTGTGACATTCCTGTGTAATTTCAGAAACGGAGATCCAAGAATTACGTCAGCACATGCATCAGGGAGCACAGTCATTTCAACTTCTTTGTAAGTACGATCATTTAACAGAATTTCGGCAGAACAATTACCGTGCAAAGGCATTGAAAAGGATGTAGATGCCATTGAAATAATCGAATTTCGCTTGATAATTGGAAGACCAAAAGATTTCGCAATACTTTCCTTGATAAAGTATAAATATATAAAAAAATATATATATAAAAAAAGATAAAAAAAGATAAAAGCTTTCTTTTAACATTGTGCTGGTATGGCTTTCGTATGTAAAGCATACCACATTCGAAATAACACACGAAAAGCATACAAATATATACCAAGAGAATACAGAAATATACCAGAAAAATATTTTGGTATGCATCCTTCGCGTGTGATTGGTATTAAGCGATTTACAGTGTACCTTACGTTTACGTGGAACTGAATTTCATTGGATTTTCGAAGTACTGATTATAGTGTGATAGGCCCGGGTTTTATTGCCAGCACTCTGTATGGGCCTTATTGGCCTTATTACACTGTAAATCACTCAATACCAATTACATACGAAGGATGCGTACCAAGATATTTTTTTGGTATATTTCTGTATTCTCTTGGTATATATTTGTATGCTTTTCGTATGTTATTTCAAATGTTTTACATACTAAATCCATACTAGCACAATGTTAAAAGAAATCATAAATCATGTCCAAAGTATCTTGATTTCAGGCCTTTCGTCAATAAAGATCACACTAATGTTACTACTGTTTTGTAAGTAGTGAGATAATGACATTCAAGAGTCATTCTTTCAATAATGAATTCGATTTTAATACACGTAAGTCTAAGGAATTTCATGAATAATCAATAAGATTTCAGCCATCAACAATTATGCATTATGTAATTTTGAAATTAAGCATATTATCAATACGGAATAAAAACACATTATAATTCATGAACGCAAAAATAGTCATGTTTGAGATATATAAGTCAACATGATTTCACGAATGATATCGTTTAAATGAAATGATGTTTATCAACTTGGGTCATAAAGTAGAGTTAAATAAACGTCCTGTTAATGTTGCCAGACAAGTATCATCGACCGCATAATCGTGGAGCATAAAATTCACAATAAATCTAATGCACTCAAATATCACTCTATCAAACAAAAATATGCACCACTTGTTTTACCGAAAAAGTTATTTGACAGTAGTATGTAATACATACATTTTTTGCTATGTGACTTAAAGCTGCACATACCAACTGGATACCAGAGGCATACGAATAAGGATAAATTTCCATCGGGTCTCTTATATAGAACATACCAAAAATTCGTATTTCAGTGTAAAACAGCCAATCACAGATAGAATAGTTCGTATCGCTACATACCAATCACATACTAAAGTAAGTGAGATGTGGTATGAAAAACATACCAGATCTCTGTAGACATACCAGAATTTCGTATCAGATGTTAGTTTCAAATTGTATGTAATTTTCGTATCCAGCGATTTACAGTGTAACATCGTTTTAGAATCAGTTTTTTTCATATTTTTCCGAACTCAAAAATCAAACTACTATATGAGGTCATTGAGAGGATATGTCAGAGATAGTTTTCCATGTTAGGAGCTCATCTATACCAATAATTAGTGTCATGAAATCCTTGAACATATGAACAAATATTGGATCAAAGAAAAAATTCGAATGTACTTTTTTTGAAATACTGTAGAATCTGATCCACTGGACCAAAAAATCGACAGAACTTCTGATACTTATTCAAAATTAGATGTATTTTCATTTCTTTTTTGTTGCGCTTAAATTCGTTAAACAGCTTCCGAAATCTAGCAAGTGGGCCTTATTACCAGCTGGGCCTTACTCACCTCACCCGCTTTACACTGTTTTCTTGATATGACCCCACAAAAAACAATCAATAGGCGTCAGATCTGGACTCCTACGTGGCCAGTGGCCGTTACAGCCAATCCATCGATTAGGGAATTGGATGTTGAGAAATACTCTGACTTTCAGACCCTGATGAAGCGGTACGCCATCTT